>VKOC01047198.1:0-21144 GCA_009364415.1 Spea multiplicata
TGCTAGGATATTGAAGCCATTTTGGTAATTAGTATCTTTCACCGTGTGCTATACCATAATTCCATCAAAGATGAAGTATAAATATAAGGGCGAGTTTTATGTGCTTATTCAGATAGGCCTACGCATGCAGCGGCAATTAACATGAGCGTGTTCAGTAATATGCTAGCTGCTGAGTATTATTTATGCGTTTTGTAATTTACGGGTTCCGCATTTGACGGAGTTCCATTCACCATTTCTAAAGCATCGAGGTGTAAGGGCACATCCTGAGAGGAGCATATATGATTCTAGACCTGACCACATAATACAGAGCCATAGAACTTAATGGCAGATAAGAAACATATGGCCAGTCTAGTCTGCCTCTTTTCTCCTCTGCTGTATAAACCTAAAATATGCTGCTTCTTGGCAAGGAATGTCTTACGATAGAAGGGGCTGCCAGGGACAAAGACTTACCTTAGGGGTCTACAATCCCTCATCACCTCCACTGTAATTTATATTCCGGTATTCCTTGGCACACATGTTCAAGGTATCACCAAGGGGTGCAGCTCCACTGTGCATCATAATGGACTGTTGGGGGTGGGTATGACTGGAATAGGGGCCGACTAGGGCAGGTGGGTAAGAGTGGGATTGGGAAAGCTCACTAGGGCAGGCTTTTTCAGGGCCCTGGTATGGTTAAAACAGTGTGGTGCAACAGGAACCCCAGCAGACAGATCTTGTCTGTTGCCCTTATGACCCCCTATACAGTGGAACCTTGCCTTCTACAATCCAAGGGATACAAATCCCGCACACTTTCCCACCAAGGAGGGTCACTGAGCACCACCTTCCACCTGTCGTTTCACTAATGGCAGTGCCTGCGCATGTACTGTCAGTGAACTGCTCTGCACATTAGGATAGAGAGAAGGCACACTGCAGTAAGTGATCATTGTAAGCTAAGCTATTCTACTATATGTTTAATCATTTTGTAAAGAGCAAAAAAATTTTACCGTTTCTCTAAGAACCTTAAAAACTCAAAGCCATCTCTGTTAAGCAGCAGCGTGACAAATTGTATAATCACCGTTACAATGATATACTTACGTTTCCAAATTATTCACATATGTTTTGTGACACATTCACTGACAATAACTGTTTTTTTTTGTTTGTCAATTAAGAGTTTCTCTCTTAAAATAAATGGAACCTTAAAATTGTAAGAGGAGCTGGGAAGAAATCCGTTGGAATAAATAGCTGAGCCCTGATATTTCTATTGATAATCAATGGCTAACAGTCACTATCAGTAAAGTTTGCTGATTTTGTTTATATGACATATATTAAGTAATTTACCAAATAAATAATCAATCATTTATTTGCCTTCTGAGAAATAAAATGAAGCTAAATGCTCCAATTCCACTGTTACATTTAGTATCATGGGTATTTTTTCTGTTTCTTACTCAAAATATATGTCTTTTATGCATTTTGATGATTCTATTTCTTTGGTTTAGCAGATAAATCGTGTTATGTGCTTCTACTTTCTGTGCCCAATAACTTATTTTTTTAAGATGTGTTTGGAAGGCAGATTTAAATGGTAATTTATAGCTGACTGCCATAACCTGAAAAAATGAAGCATAATTATTTGTAACAATTGTTCTGTTAACGGTCAAGACGACGTAACACACATGTTTTGAAGTTGAAACAAACCCCCCAAAAAATGGGTTTTGGGACACTGGGCAAGATTGATACAACACATTTCTTGATTGATACAACACGTTATTTTTTGAGAACTTTATGGGTTGCAGACAATGAAAAGTGATTGCTACAAATAAATAACCGCGTTGGATTTTGTTCTATGTTTGGAACAAAAGTACAGGATTTGGGCTCACAACGGGGGCTTTGTCTTATATCATCTACTAGGCACCTGCAAACAAATGGAGCCAAAGTAGGAAAGTGACTGATCATTTCTTTGCCACAACACCAGTTGAACAACTTGTGCGTCTTCCGACATCAAGTATCAGATTGTAAGCTGTTTGTTTTTATGCCCACTGTCTGCACAGATGAAAATATGTTAGCCTTAATTGCTACATCATAAAATAGCCTCAACAAGCCACGGTTAGGCTGGGTCCTATAAATACCATGTATGATGTGACTGATTCATCCAAACATTCCAGGTTCCTGGTATGACATGAATCTCTACAGGTCACCACACCTTGGGAGAAGGAAAAAAAGGCAGCATCTAATAACTATTTATACCTCAAGCTAATAATCCATATAGTTTGATCATGCAGTGGTTGGATCCATCAAATGTTATTCAATTCTAATCCCATCATCTTTGACAAGCCATATTAAACAAAGTCCTTCTCTTTTAGGATGGTGTGGCTCCACAACACAACAAGAAATATCAGTTGGTTCTGTATCATAAGCACCAAATAGATGGATATCATACAACTGGGGATATACACCATGCTCTTCACCCAAAATGAAGCCAGTAAATGATAATGTGCGGCTTAATGTATTATAATATACAATGTATAATGTATTTGTTTTATAACATTGTATAGTTCTTTCATGTTTCTATGCTATCTTTAAATCGTATACTAGGCTAAATTATATGTACGTAACCCACTGAGTTTATGGTTCATGCTTAATTTTTTCTTCCATTAAGGCAGAGCTGGAAGGCAAGTGTTATAGTTGTCTCATGAGAAGCAGCATAGAACTTAAAATATTCTAACACATGTCTTAAGAGTCCTTGATTTTCATGAGCCCCACTGTCCCATGTTTGTGAGCAATGGGGATCATGGGCCAGTTGGTGAGATCTGATCTGTAAAGTCAAAGGTCTTTTCTCCCATGTGGCCTCCACTTAGAGCACTTTGAAGATGGGCTCTTGCCATACAAGCATCCCAATTTGGACACCTGAAATGTTGGGATGTTGTAAGATAAAGTAAGTAAATGTGGCCAAGCAGACCAAAGTGTGGCATCAGCTACGCCATAGCCATAAGAGTTATGCCGGTGCACAAGCTGAGCCCAATTTCCCCTCCGTGCTAATCCGAAAAGATGTTCTGAGGGCTGATTGTAATACACAATAATATGTTTTTATAACCATTATATTATTATAAAAAGTATTTAGATAAAAAAAATCCCCAAATATATATAATATTTATAATGATATATTTGCTCCTGTAGAACATAGACGGTTGTAAAACTACAGATTAAATTAAAAAGGAAACGGCTTGGGAAGAGCTGTAATGAACTGAATCCGAGAAATATTTGAAAAATATATCTTTAAATAGAACCAAATGTCAAAATAACATTCAGCATATTTAAATATTGGTATGTAGTAGGAAGAGTGTGTTACGCATGAACGAGAATTCTAAGTTAGAATCTAGCAATGGGAATTGAGTGAAATCCCAGGCAACCGACACATCAAATATTCTGCAAAATTGTAGCAGTTGTACCTGTCAAGTGAAACGCACTCATCCCAAAGTATATGTAAATCCTATCTAGACAACTAAAGCCCCTTTTGCTTCTGCTCAAAGAGTTTTCTTGAATGGATTAGAAACTTTTTTTTTTTAAACATCATCTTCTGTAGTTAAAGTCCCACAGCCTGTTGGCACAAAGCAGATTTTTTGTTTTGTTTTTCATAAGCACTTTAACCGAGACTTTTCCAACTATTCGCTATTCGGCATAATGACACATGTCTCTCATTTGTGAGTTTTAGGTTTCGAAACAGCTTGAAACCGCACAGAAATTCTGACTCTTACTAACAACTATTATAAAAGGATTTCCTAGTTGGATCACACCCATGGTTTAGCATGTTATGACGCAGAGCTGTTGTTACACGTGATCTGATTAATAAAACCATCTCCCAGCGAGAGGGACCTGTAGCATTAGTATTTGGAGGTCAAGAAGACTGGAACTCCTTTGAAGTTGCACATTTTCCTGGTTTGAAGAAGAGACTACTACTACATCTCTGGTCCAAACCACATCGCTGGTCCAAACCACATTGCTGGTCCAAACCACATTGCTGGTCCAAACCACGTTGCTGGTTGAAGAAAAGTAGCAAAACACTGCAACCTTTTACATTTGGCTGAACTTTCATCTGTGTGGGACCATGGCATACTTCATACTCCAGATCCTTGCGATCATTCTGGGGACAATTGGCATGATACTCACCATCATTGTTACATCTATGACACAGTGGAGAGTGTCGTATATGATAGAAGGTAACGCGATGAACTGCGATAAACGAATCGATGGACAGTGGCTGAGCCGATGGGACGGCTTATGGATTACTTGCGTGACAAAAAACCACAACAATATGGAATGTACCAGCTATAATTCCTTGGTGTCCATCACCACTGACTTAAAGGCTGCGAGGGTCCTGATGTCCTTTGCTATAGTCCTCTCCATTATTGCCTTCATCATTGCCTTTATTTCTTTGCTGTGCACCCGATGTTGCAGAGGAGCAGAAGGAAGCAGTCATTGCTTGCTCATTACCTCAGGAGTTGGATTTCTTTTGGCCGGGATCCTCGTCCTCATTCCTATAAGTTGGACAACCAGCAGCATTATCAGAGAGATCAGTAATCCACTTTGCAAAACAATGCAAAAGATAGAAATCGGTGAGGCGGTTTTCCTCGGCTGGCCCACCATTTTTTTTCTGCTTGTCGCAGGGGCAATATTCTGCTGGTATTGCCCACATGAAGAGAGGTGCAAAAGTGTTATCTACTCCTCACAAGCATCTATCCCCCAATCTGTGTACGTACCCTGTCATATGCAAGAAAAAAGGGAGGGAGAAAAATCAGGGAGCCAAGTTCAGTATTCCAAAAGTCAATACATCTGATGATGGGAACGTCGTCCAAGCAGAAGCAAACCTGTCGTGAAAACTACTTCTTAGAAATGGACAAATGGACAGAACAGCAACATGTCCTCTTTCATGTGCATTTCCCTGCTTGCTATTATTCACTTTCTGTGTTAAAGCACAGCAATATGATGAATTTAATGAAAGACCGCATTTTTGAACACAGGTTAATGTGTTATGAAAGAAACCGTAAATTTAATAGTTTCTTTTTTTTTTGTTTGTTTTGCTTTATCATTTCCCTTTTGGAATTCGGAAAAGTATTTTGTAATGTTAAAACTGATGGCTTATATATTTTTGTATTAATTATTTTAAATTAACTTAAAAAGTAAGTGCACTGTAAAGTATTATAAGAGCAAGTCATTCATGTTAAAAGTGGGATTGCGTAATTAATTAGCGAATTCCACATGTTTTCAATTTCAGGGCTGTTGACACACAATAATAATTATATAGAATTTTGTTAATTGCTAAAAAAAAACCATTCAAAAGTCTTGCTATGAGATTCTATTACATACAGTATGAAATAATTACCCGCTATGCTATTCTTTTCATGAGTGAAAAAGAAACAAATTGTCACTTTAATCTCAGTGTTTAAACCAGTAGTCATTTTAAAATGACGGTAAATTCTACAATATAAAATCCCATAACATCACAGCAAGTCTAGCAACTGTAGCGTAATCTCTTAGAAGGAAACATTTCATGTCGGTAAAGTGTTAAAGATTTATTAAATGCACCGATCTTCCCACGTTATTGTTCTTGAGTATTTTACATTTGCTAAATCAATACCGGCAAACAGGTCTGGACTGGGTGGCCCTGGCACTTTACAGCCGGCAGCTGCCTATGATGTAGCAGCGACTACGGCTGGATATAAAATGCCGCTTGTCCCGCTATTATGCTCACCGGGCACCGCTATTATGCGCGGCCGGGCATCTCCACCCTGTAGCGCCTGGTCTGCTGCTGGAGCGCTGGGTATTGTGCCAGATGGTCAGTCCGGATTTGCTTGCAAAGTACATTTTCTATAAGATGTCATAAGTAACCTCTACCCAAGAAGCAGAGTTAATAATAATAATGGTTAAAAAAAAATAAAAAAAATAGCATATTAAATAGTTTAAGGCTTATTTGTTATTGGATTCTATTTGAAATGCTTTACAGGTTAAACAATTTGCGCTGACCTAGTACAAAAGGTCAGACCAGGCTTGCAGCATACAATTATCTGTGATCTCATAGTGCAACACCGACTATTACGCTCTGGGAACGCGGCCCAGTATTTGATAATTACATGGAAATAAAGCGCATGCTTCATCACTATGCAAATCTTTTGAATACAGTAGCATGGGAAAAGGTAATGTACTTTCCCCCGACCCTTTTTTTCCAGGAGATATCGGATCGAAGAGGTAAAATACATTAATGAACCATGTACAGACCATAAATCCTACATAGCAACTGGCGGCACTTCAGAAACCTAAAACTAGATGGAGGCACTTTAAAGTATATAAAACTACGCTTTATTTAAATATACGGACTTGACTTGTTTACATACTACGAAGTGTATATCACCTAGCAGGAATATATACATTTAAAAATGGCTTTTCGGATGATATGACATCATCCTTTGCGAGAGTGATGTAGAAATGGCATACACACTACTGCTAGCTTGCAAAACTACCTAAATGCGATATCATATGAACAACAGATATGGACAAGGCAATATAGGGTTTTTGATGATTTTTGATGATTTTTAGTGTTTTTGAGAAACAAGAACGTTAAGCGTCTTTTTTTTTTACGTAAACATGAAAAATGCATACATTGATTGTCTTTTGTCCAGTATTGTTTATTGAAACTTACATTGTTTTGTTACAGCAATAATAATCCATTATACTATTTGGAATACGAATTGATCAGCGAAAAAATGTTTTGTCTTTTTCTTTCCAAAATGAAACATCTGGCGTATTTTGACTACGCCCTGTGCTCGGAATTTAGATTAAAGCATACATTGCAAGCTGACAGTAAAATTGCATTGATAAATTGTTTAGCCATTCCTTTTAATTACAGGTTCTTCACTGAATAGTGTTATTGTAAAAAAAAATATTTATTCAAATTTATTTAAAGTTATTTTTATAAAAGATGTGCAATTTATTGCTATAACAATGCTTGTCAAAACTTACAGCTCTGTTTTAATTTGTTTATTTCTATTTCTGTTCTTGTAATAAAAAATGTTTACATTTATATGTTGGTCTAGTTTATATTTTATCGACATTATCCATTAAAAAGGGGGAACCGTTGGAGGGGCGTCTGCTGAAGGAAATTAAGTTAGAGTTTCTGACCAAAGCAGGTTGAAACAAAACATAATAGGTTCCTAAAGGTTATCATTATTATCTTTTATTTCTATAGCGCTAAAAATCTACACAGAGCTGAATACAATAGATAAATTCAAGGGGTCTGACAAGACGAGAATTGACAGAGTAAGACAAACCGATACATTAGGTGGAGAGAGCTGGGCTCGCAAGCTTATAGTCTTGAAGGAATGGGGTGACAAACATAAGGCATAGAGAAAGGGTGGGAGGTAGTGTGGTGGTCGTATCAGTGACAAGGAAGTTCTAGCAGCTAAGATGCTGCGGCGTCTCTGAAGAAGTGAGTTTTGAGATGTTTGAGAAGATTCCAGAGATATGGGGCAGCCCGAGTAAAAGACATTCCATGTATTCACTATTAGTGAGGAGGTTAATGAAGGTTCCTTCATCTGGTTCCATCATAAGTGATATCTTGGACATATTGAATAATATGTAACTTTATATGTATGAACTTTGAATGTTTAACAATTATTTCAATATTCTTATGTCAAAGCAGCGGTGGGACCTAGTCTGAAGATCAGTTGAAAAAGGGGAGGGACTCCTCAGTTGAGTGTGGGAAATCCTAATATAGCCCAATGTTAGCTCTAACACTCCAGAACCAGTGCAGACTGCTGCGGAGATTGAGACAGCCCCGTCCTATGGCTTGGAGCTTGAGACTCTGTCCTCTCATGGGGTAAAGGTAGTCCTAATAGTCAGTGGTAGATGTGAGTTTGTGGTACTGCCCTCACATGGTGGAGGCCATTGGTGTCAAGTAGTGTTTCTCTAATAGAACTGAACAGAATTGAATACAATTGTATTGCATTTTGTGTTTTGAGTGGTGTGGGTACATCAAATGAAGTATGGCCATAAGTCAAAAGGGTAGTAAATAATTGCACTTTACATTATTATCTTTATAATATTTTATTGATAGAGTATAACCAGATTCTGTGGTGCTATTAGTATAATGAAAAATATA
Source organism: Spea multiplicata (assembly GCA_009364415.1). NCBI lineage: Eukaryota > Metazoa > Chordata > Amphibia > Anura > Pelobatidae > Spea > Spea multiplicata. Next base: position 8,123 of record VKOC01047198.1, read on the forward strand.
AAATAAACAGTCATATTAAAATTGAGAGTATAGAAAATTAGCACACATAAAACCTACTGATACAGAAGGAGAAGATGGCCCTGCTCTTGAGAGCTTCCAGTCTATTATATATCACATGACATTTTTAAAATCAACCTGATCATCAAATCAACAGTTCAACGCTATTTTGAAAAATAAAAGACATAATTCTCGTAGCCAACGTGTTTCCTGATGATACGTCACCGAGATTGTCTCGACACAGTGGGTGTTTTTTTTTAATGAAGTGACACTGATGCAAGGATGGAAAAGTAGTTTTGTCATCATAGCTATAACTGGAAGGGTTCAATCAGCTGGAACATTTGATTTCTTGCCATGATGATGATGACACCACTTTTCAAACTTTGCATCATATCACTTTTTTAAAAAAAAGAATGCGCAATTTATATTAATACATGTTTTAATATACTTGCTATAAGTTCACCACCTAGTGGTTACTAATTGTACCTATGAGTCAAAAGCATATGTTCCTTACAGCAAGGCAGGTGAATGGCTTAATAACATGTTTTGTATGTATTGTATATTGGTTGTTTCAGAGATAATCATGAGAAGAAGTATTACGCACTCCATAATGTTGGTAGTGTAAGATTATATGTTTGTTAGGCTCAACCACCCATAAAAGAACTTGTGGTATTGCTCCTGTGTATCTATTATATACACTCTCCCTATTTAATAAATTGTTTCACTTTAAGCGAGGGAAAGGGCAATGTCTAATCTGTGCAGTATATGCAGTATATGAACAAAAGTATTGGGATGCCTGACCATTGCAGGTCTTTTATGACATCACATTCTAAATACATATAGCCCATATAGTGTATCAATCTATACTCACAAGACACTTTACCTTCCTAAGAGTATATGTTGATAAGGCCACTCTCAAGTAACTGAATTTACATGTAGGTAATGGCCATTTTGTCCATCTAGTCTGTGTATTTGTTTTTCTACCTGCAGTCAGACCTCAGTCCTTACTTTGATCTTATGTTCAGGATGGTCTTATGTATATCCCATGTAGGCTTAATTTCTCCCAAGGTTTTAATCTTTACATCACCTACTGGAAGGCTGTTCTATCCACGAAACTCTCGGTAAATTAGTATTTTCTTACATTACATCCTCCATGTTCAGACTATGCCCTCCTTTCCAGATATTTGTCATCCTTTGGAATTTTGGAATACGACAAGATATAAAAATCCACTTTATTTTTGTCTCTATATTCAAGGTCTAGCCGCACAAAGATCACTGCTCCTCTCACTTTAATAGTTATGGTAATTAATATTCCTCCTTTTCTCCCGGAGTTCACTTCCTGTTCTTCCTGTTTTCTGGATTATTGCCTCACGCAGTGAATACTTTCATCACATTTACTTAGCAAACCCACTCACCAGGTTGCATACCAGCACGTAATAACTTCCAAATCTAATAGCAAAGAGAATGAGCAAATTTGTTCAGGATGACCTCATTATTGGCTAAATAAAATGTATTGTAAGCTTTCAAGACAGGTCTCTTCTTCAGACATAAATACAGTGATATGTGCAGCAAGATACAGAGGGGAATTGAGATTACATTTGCACATTTTTTTCTGTATATTCTTTCAATTTTTGGTGGACCAGGACAAATATCATATAAAATCATTTGTCTCATGCTTGACTCCGTATAGTCCTCTTTCCATCTCATTGAACACATGGATATCGGGCCCCGTTCTTCTCTCATCTCTGTATTCGCTCCTTCTCTCTGTCCTGTCATATCAGCTTCCCCTTTCCTCCTTATGACTTCAACCTCAACTGTCTGTCTTCCCCCAACTCCAACAGTGCTGTCTTTATCTCACCACACATCCTTATCCGTTTCCATCTTGTCCTATCACCCTCTACTCTTATCTCATGTCCATAGGCACTCATCGTGTCTCCACCTTTCCCCTAAACTTACCACTCATCCCTGTCCCTGAACGTTTATGATCTAGCTATATTCTAGACCACAAAGAAAAGTAAAGTCCTTTCTTGGACCCTCCAAGTTATTGCAACAATCTTATTCCTAAAACGAATGTAGCCTACTGACATGTTTTCCTGGTGTCCCTTTTGGTCAGTCCAGTTATATCTGGAAAAATAAATAAATAATAGTGAATACATAGAAGGTCTTGAAATTAGTTTTTTTACCCATTTTAAACATTTTGATCTAACACTACCCCCTTAAAATGAAAAGTGGACCTGTAGCTCTGTTCTGCTTTGTACCGACACCTGGTAATGTAATACATGACATTAAATTATTTCCCTTTCCTGCTCTCTCACACACAAAACTATTACTTACCAGACAAGTGAGCAATGTAACTGCGATTTACTGTAATTTCAAACGACAGATCTTTCTGAAACATGCAGGAGGACTCGTATGAACCCAAGCAGTGCCAGCACCTCTTCCTCCCTGCCCTAAGTCTCTCTCACGCTCATCAGCACGTCTTGTTTTTCCAATGACTTCACAGCTACTATATTTATATATAAACCACAATGCACACAATACAGTTTCACAACCAATTTAAAGAAAGATCAGCTAGAAACTTTAGGAAATGACCAATAAGGTATAGAAACCAGGCGAGTAAGTGGTAGCTTATGGACTAACAATGGCCCTGGGCGTTAGAAAAATGGTCCATAGACTGCATTACGTATCAAACATATGTGACACTGCGTCTTGTCCAATTCTGTCTGATTTCCATAACAGTTTCCAGCTTACCAGTAAAAGGTCTGTTCAGGGACACTCGTTGTGTAGAAGAGTGGCAATAGCCTCAACCTAGACACATATTGTGAAATGAAAAGTTTATAGCAGTCTGCGGCTGAGTAGGATGTATATTGCACAGCAAATAATGAACATAATATTCTCAGGCATGACATGGATTTGATACTTTTCCAACACTGATTAAATCTTCAAACAAAGTAGGGGTTATTTTTAAACAGCAAAACGTTTAAAAAGTGGTCTTGTGCCTAAAGGGACTGTCACCTACACACTTTTTAGTATGATTAACTTCATGTATTAGAATGTCATGTGTTTTCCTATTACGTTATGTGTTCTATATAGCAAAATGTGGCAAAAAGTACGTTATTAATTAATTTCCCCTCCTGAACGCTCCTGAGGGTATATCTTCCAAAATCTTTAATTTCTTTAAAGGGAAGGATGAACATGATGAGGAGGTAAAATAATGTAAAGACAGAGTACACATGGAATACACATACAATGTATTCTGATACATATAGATTGTTTATGTTAACCATTAAACATTATGATATGGTTGATGGAGTATACATTGATTGAAAATTCATAGTTTTTGAAAGTGACAGATGGGATTTAGTTATTCTCAGTATTGGACATCCACACATTAAACATAACTGGGAATGTCCCAGGACACATTAGCGGAGCTCTCCTTCCCGAGGGAAAGGCTTTGTAATGGATAGGGCTGGTAACACACGGGCAGGACTAGATTCCGATAGCACTAAAAGGATTTGGTATAGAAGGGGGATTGGGGCGGGGTGTGGGTGTGGCTACATGCCACTCCCCTGACCGGGGAGAAAGAAGAGAATGACCCAGAGACCCAAGAAAGCAGTTCTTCGCCTGGAGACTCAGTTCCCAGATATATAAAGCATTACACATCTTATCTGTTCTAGCAATACGAATGAAAGTTCTTGGCTTTATACATACAGAAACAATGGATTAAGTACATTCCACAGCAATCCCTTTGTTAAGCGCTGTTATGAAATGCAAACAGCACGCGTACCGTTTTTCCGGTTTAAATTACCGTATAAGCGTGCATGCAGTGATATATAATTCCCTGCTATAGGCTTATCATCAGGGATGACAGACTCCCACTTTATTAACTGACTCACACTTCACTCCTGACTATAAATTTAAACCTCATGCTCGAGGAGTCCTGTAAAACAATGTAAAATTCCAAAGGCATTGCTGATTATAGCATCATAGCAGTGTCACGCCTCCCAGTATTACGCTACATGGGTACCTCTATTTTTAGCCTAATAGTTATGTCATAAAATAAATGTCATTACTTATACTAATATTAAAGTAAGAGTCATATATTTTTTTGTATTCCTTTACTTGAAATAAAGTACCTACGCCCTGCAGATCGGTCCTCTGGAACGTTGACTGAACCAAGATGATGCCATTTTGTCATTTTTATTTCAGTTTTTTCAGTATATGTGCCCATATCAGATGTGTTTTCCAAACATTACACCATGCTGATAAATTATAAAGAAATTCCAGTAGTAGCGATCTGCCCAGGGTGCCAACAGGCCAGCAAAGTGTGTGTGCCCAGGGCCGCACTGGCCTACCAGGAAACAGATGTCTATGCGATCTGATGCCAGCCTAACACGGGCCTGCAACTTACCGCTGTGCAGCTTGCAAATTCTCCTTTCCCACCTAGGTTCCTGCCACATACAGGCTCCCGGGGGGCCAAATACTCTAGTAATAAGCACAGTAGTAATAATTATTACTTATTAATGATTACATTTACTTATGCCCAGTAAAAAGTGTATTTAGCAGTCTACCACATATCATAATGCCATATGTAATATAGAATAAAAGGAATGGCCCCCCTGAACCAATGGGGAAGGGGTATATGACTGCTGGCCTATACAGGAATGCTTTGTTTCCCTCTCATTCATTGGTCATGTTCACAAGTTTGTATCCAGCAGGTATATAAACTCTTTCTTATTTCCCTTTCAATACGTATCAGGCAGGGAGAAGATCTTCCCACCCTCCCTTCCAGAATGGATTGCTAAGAAGACTAATATTGGTATTTTTGTGGTGGCCCTCTTGGTGAATATGATGGTTTATTTCTCAATTTCTCTGATTAACATGGATTAATATTCTGTTTAGTTACAGCCGCAGTTTGTGGTCACCTTGCCAGCGCCTAAGAGGACTATATGGTATCTGCAACTGTGAACATTGGGAGAGACCAAGCCAGCGTTGGCTGAGGTGTAATGCTGGTTTGACGCTCTTGGTGTATTCGTTGGGTGTAACTGCCCAATGTGCTAAATCAGCCATCAGCTGGCAGGTGGTTACTGTCCTCAAGTTAGCCTGGCGGTGAATGTGTTCAATAAAGCTGTGGCCGAGTGCTTGCCCACATATTTGCGTTTGGTGTCTTATTGGGGAAGAGTAAAGTTATTTTACTATATCGGTATGGGTGTTATAGGCCCAAGCAGTCATTTATGTTATACAGAAGGTAAACTTGTAGGGTCCCATTAGCAGGTTCTTTTTCTTTGGAGCATTGCTCAACTCTACAGGTCTACAAAACATGTGAGCTCATCATATTAAGTATTATTCTACTTTGATTGACTTCTTCAACCCATATTGGAGTATGGATGTCATATAACTCGGAGTATAAGTGGGTGTGGTGGATCCACCTCATATAATGAACACATACAATTTTAGCAGATCTTATTTAAGGCAGATGTCAAGCTTGTCTTCTCAGTACATGCATGACAGAGATAAACCATATCACGATGCAGTATTGAATATGCTTCGTGTCAATCACCTTGTGTACAACTTATGGGACTCGGCTTTAGACATTGCTTGGTGCGGCCTATTAAGTTTTCATGCTTTTACATAAGAAAAAAAAAGTTTTGAAACCATTGCTTCAATAAATAGAGTTGATGTGTTATGGAACATTAGTCTAGACAGAATATTTTTTTTTTATTTTCAATCTTTTGTATTATATATTTTTTTGCAGAAAAAAAGCTATGACATTTTTGGGCATTATGATGGGTTTCATCAATAAACTGTCCTACCTATGGCGCAGCCCATAGTTACCATAGGGTTATATGAAGGACAATCCCAGGGAACTGACCCAGGGTGTTGCTGGCTGCATTGGACAATGTACCACCCTCCCATCCCACTTTATATTATGTTTGCTGGTATGGTGTAAGGGGACACCCCGGGATCACCCCAAAAACAGTGACTTTGGGTTATACAGGCACCACTAGTAGGCTGGATTGTGGCGCCAGGCAGAGTATTGTTATTATGCCCCTTATCTGATTCAGCCGTGTTTATACGGTAGTGTGTTTATGCAATAAAGTGTTTTTGGTTTTATTTCAACGTTGGTCTTCTCTGATGTTTGGGGTGGAGTGCTGTAATAGCCCACTGTCCTTTCCAGGACTGTAAAATCCCTGTATACGCTGCGTTGGTTTTGTCTGGTGCTGAAGGGGTTAATCGCTGTGGTCTCAGACGAAAGCAGCACACTTTGGCAGGCGTACCCTCCCGTCACCCTCCCGTCGCAGGTTATTTTTCATATACCAGTTACCGGAGGAATGAACACAATTTCCATCGCAGAACAGCAAATTTCTTACGTTAACACAATGATACAATGGAGCTATTGTAGGATTTCTCGTCTGTTGAACAACAACAGCAAGTGAGCCGCGGCAGCTGACAGTACGACAAAAACCGTAATCAGAAAAATGATTCCAATTAGCACAGATATGCCAGAAAAGGGCTTGTTATTTTACTGTCCTACACTTAAAATACAATTGTTTCTCATTCTTCAGATGCTGTCTATTTTTTATTTTATGCTTTACTGTCAATTAAAGCACTTTTTTAAAATATCAAGCAAATAATTCAATTCATATTAATTTCTATCCCACCGAGATGTAGGAATTATTCCTGATACCTCCCTGACAAACGGGTGAAATGTCTAACACTGGAAAAGGGCAAAGATGGGTAAGCTGGCCATGGCTTGATCCAGACCCTAGACCCACCATGCCGAGGTGCAGATGAGCCTATCACATATAGAAGATATACCCTCCCGGGCGCTTATAAGGGCCGAAACACGAAAAGTGAAGAGACATTTTAGCGAGTTCAGCTCCAGCATGCAAGCTCCGGGTTCCGGCATTGGGCTTAAACCCATGTAATCTCACCAGCGACACTCCGGTGCCCTCCACACAAGGATGTACCTGCTTGCTAGACCTGGTGACTGAAATATTTGTATAACATGGTCTCAGTTCCTATCAGAACTCTTTTTGTCTGAAATATATATATATATGCTCTATTATCCTGCTCTTCCTGATGAATTTTGGCCTTCTGATATATCTATACAGAAAACAGACATTTAGCTATTCTTGCAGTTCTTAAATGAATCTGTTTATTAGCACTGCAATATAAAAGAGAAAAGCTTAAAATCTCCTGCTTGCTTTGACAAAACAATACTTCATAAACATAGTAATTATATTTTGCCAAAAAAAAAGATACCAGTAAAAAGAAAGTGGTCAAGGGCAAATCTATACACAAGCACTCTAAACACACACTCTATGCCAGCTGCTTCTTGTGCTTCTTGTTCTCTCGCTTAAACCAACACTATTAGAAGCTTAAAAAATAAGGATATAGTATGTGCGTAATCATATAATATGATGGCTTCCTTAATGTAATGAAATAACAAACTGGCATGAATGCACACAGCCTGCTCATGCTATCGCACATACTGTACCATATGTATATTTGCTAAATTATAGTGTTAAGGCACATTGCAAAACACATTGCACAGTGTTTATTGTATTCCAGGAATGACCGGCACACAGTAGCCTAAAATATAAATGAAAGCTATATATATATATATATTGTAACTGAACGTCCTTGAAAGCACAAGGAATCAGTCAGAGATCTTTTAGAATCACTTGTCTTCTAGGGTAATACAAACGCCAGTTCCAGATCCAGATAAAATTGAAATATTTATTTTCTTCAAACCAGCAGCTTAAACAAACATAAATAAACCCTTGCTCATCTGAGCACTAACTAAACATAGGATTCTGTTTCCTCTCTAGGTTGGGGTGGCTTCCCCACCTCCCAACAAAACACTCCAAAACAAACAAAATAAATCCAGCAAGGCTTTTTGTGCAGCAGCTCTCTTGGCTGGGAATAAGGAGAGAGAGTTAATTGAACCAAGCTGGGCTTTTTAAACCCTCCTGATTAGACCAGGTGAGCTGTACTTGGTCACCTGTAAATCCTGGTCTGGATCTTAAAGCTGTTGGAGCACCAGCCCACCCTGCTCTTCTGGATACTCCACCCCAGGGACCCATTACACAATTTACAAATCACATTCCTATAGTGTAGTTGTTTATTGTGCTTCTCTTTCCCTGGGGCTTTAATTTTACACGTAAGGGCACAAAAAATTAGCTAAAGTAGGGCGTATATACCGCCCATCCACTACTGTACCGGCCTTTCTGTCACATATCCTCCCCCCCAGCTCATTCCTATAGGGGTGAGCGACCGTGGATATCAAGGAGTGTACCCTGGAGAGCCCATCAGCATTTCCTTGTTTAAGACCTGCTCTGTGTTCCACAGTAAAATTGAAGGGTTGTAAACTGAGGAACCACCTGGTCACCCTTGCATTTGTTTCTTTATTTTGAGACATCCATGTTAGAGGAGCATGGTCGGTAATTAACCTAAATTTCCTCCCAAGAAGATAGTACCTAAGAGCCTCTAAAGCCCACTTAATCGCGAGACACTCCTTCTCTACTATGGAGTAATTCTTTTCTTGTGGGTTTAGTTTTCTGCTCAAATAAAAAACAGGGTGTTCTTCACCTTGGTACTCTTGGGAAAGGACAGCCCCCAAACCAACATCAGAAGCATCAGTTTGTACCATAAATTCTCTAGAAAAGTCGGGAGTTACCAAGACCGGCTGAGCACAGAGAGCTCCTTTTAAAGTATTAAAAGCTTGATCGGCTTCTGGAGACCACTTAACAGAAACTGGGGATCTTGCTTTTGTAAGGTCAGTTAAAGGGGCTGCAATAGTAGCAAAATCACGAATGAACCTCCTATAATAACTAGTTAACCCTAAAAATGCCCTCACTTGCTTTTTTGTGAGTGGTCGAGGCCAATTTTGTATAGATTCTACTTTTGCCAACTGCGGCTTCACCAACCCTCTCCCTATTGAATAGCCCAAGTACTTTGCCTCTTCAAGGCCAATAGTGCACTTGGCAGGATTGGCAGTTAAGCCAGCAGAGCGAATAGAATTAAGTACAGCTTGAACTTTAGGGAGATGAGATTCCCAGTCTGTACTATGGATAACAACATCATCGAGGTATGCTGCAGCATAACGGACATGAGGCCTTAGAATCTTATCCATCATCCTCTGAAAAGTGGCAGGGGCCCCATGTAACCCAAATGGTAATACAGTATATTGAAAAAGCCCATTTGGTGTTGAAAAAGCAGTTTTTTCCTTTGCCTGTTCAGTGAGTGGGACCTGCCAGTATCCTTTTGTTAAGTCTAGGGTCGTCAGGTAACGAGCCTTCCCCAGCCTTTCTATCAATTCATCAACGCGCGGCATCGGATATGTGTCAAATTTTGAAATGCAATTTAACTTACGATAGTCATTACAGAATCTTATAGTGCCGTCAGGTTTTGGAACCAGCACAATAGGACTGTTCCATTCACTATGTGATTCTTCAATTACCCCCAGCTTTAACATTTTTTCCACCTCCAAGGTTATAGCTCTCCTCCGAGCTTCGGGAATTCTGTATGGTTTTAAATTTACCTTTTTCCCGGGTTCTGTTATTACATCATGTTTGATGATACTAGTTCTTCCTGGAACTGCAGAGAAAATGTCCCTGTTTCTCCTGACAAAATCTCCGACTTCTTGTTTCTGATGCCTTGAGAGCGTCTCTGGAATATTTACCTCAGGATCAGTAATGGGAGGCTCTGGGGGCTTCAAAGTCATTAAGACTTCCCTATCTTTCCAAGGTTTTAACAAATTGATATGATAGAGCTGCTCAGGTTTTCTCCTACCTGGCTGCCTTACTTTATAGTTAACCTCTCCCACCTTTTCAATGATCTCATAGGGGCCATGCCAAGTTGCAAGAAACTTATTCTCCACTGTAGGAACCAGCACTAGTACTCTATCCCCAGGTTGGAATACCCTGATCCTAGAATTACGATTATAGCAATTTTTCTGTGCTTCCTGAGCTTTCCGCATATGTTCTCTGACTACAGGCATGACGGCTGCCATTCGGTCCTGCATCTGTGCTATATGCTCAATCACACTTCGGTAAGGTGTGGTTTCCTGCTCCCATGTCTCTTTAGCTATGTCTAACAACCCACGAGGATGTCTCCCATATAATAACTCAAAGGGTGAGAAGCCAGTGGAAGATTGGGGAACTTCCCTAATGGAGAACATTAGGTATGGTAACAAAAAGTCCCAATTTTTGCCATCAGTGTCTACCACTTTTCGTAGCATACTTTTTAGTGTTTTATTAAACCTCTCGACTAAACCGTCAGTCTGGGGATGGTAAACCGAGGTCCTAATATGCTTCACTTGAAGGAATTTGCACAATTCTTTCATGACTCTGGACATAAATGGGGTTCCTTGATCCGTTAGTATCTCTTTAGGAATACCCACTCTACTAAACATTAACATGAGCTCTTTTGCTATATACTTTGCAGACATATTACGTAGGGGAACTGCTTCCGGGTAACGAGTTGCATAATCCATAACAACCAAAATATATTGGTGTCCCCTAGCTGATTTTACCAATGGCCCCACCAAGTCCATAGCAATCCTTTCAAAGGGTATGTCAATTATAGGTAGAGGTATCAGTGGGCTACGAAAAGCCTTGAAAGGGGCTCTGAGTTGGCACTCAGGACAAGAGGAGCAATAGTTTGTTACTGCAGCAAATACCCCAGGCCAGTAAAATCGTCTAAGAATTCTCTCTCGTGTTTTTTCTACTCCCAGGTGTCCACCCAAAATGTGGCTATGTCCAAGACTAAGTACAATTTTTCGGAAAGCCTGGGGAACCAATAACTGTTTAGTGATATCTACACCCTTTCTTTCTATTCTATATATCAGATCATTGATTACTTCAAAGTAGGGATTGGGCAATCTGTTTTCTGGCTGATTAACAACTCCATTTGTGACTTGAATATTATTTCTAGCAGCAACTAATGTAGGATCTTCCCATTGAGCACATTTAAAATTAACCGGACTGACCCCTAACTCTGGGAAATCATCCTCCTTCTCTCTGCTAGTACCAGCTTCCTCTCTGTTTCCAACAGTATTATCACCTACTAACACAGGTAAAGGGTGGAAAGCTTTACATTTATTTCGTCTCATATCATCCTGATCGTCTTCCAAATCAACATCAGAAAAAGGAAACACATAAGCTTCACCAGTTTGACTGTTTCCTAATGAGTTTTCTGTGGATCCCCACAGCTGGAGAAAGTTGGGGAAGTCTCGTCCAATCACCACATCATGTGCCAAACTAGGCATTACACCTACTCTATATTTTATATTACCATACTGAGTTTCAATTTGTACCTCAGCAGTGGGATATTCTCGCTTGTCACCGTGTACACAGATAATTCCCATTTTATGTACATGATCTGTTTCTACCTCAGGTATTATTGACTCAGCTACTAAAGTGACCATACTCCCTGAATCTAGCAGTGCTCTAGACATTTTCCCATTTACATTTACATAACACCAATGAGAATTATCATTATTAGCAGAACCAACACATTGATAAAGCGAACATGGCCCTGGATTTTCCCCCATATTGCATTCCATACGTTCGTCGTTGAGTGGGCAGTCCTTGGCTGTATGACCAACCTCGTTACATTTATAACATTTGATAACATTGTCATATCCCCAATTAGTTCTTTTCCCAGGTTTGTTATATCTGAATGCAGCTCTGACTCCTGGAATAGCGTCTCTGGTATCTTGTGCATATACCTGCCGTTCTTCAGTACCCCTCAAATCATGAACAGTCTTACCAGCTTTCCCAGGATCTTGGGTTTTCTGAATGCGGGATGGCTCAGTTGAAACAGGACGTGCAAGTTCTCCTGCAGCTACATACCTCTCCACCAAAGCAATTAATTGGTCTGCTGTCTGAGGGTCACTTTGACTAACCCATCTACGCAGAGTGGGAGGCAAGCCGTGCAAAAACCGGTCCATTACTAAGAGTTCCACAATGTGGCTAGCTGAGTTGACCTCAGGCTGTAACCATTTCCTGGCAAGATGTATGAGGTCAAACATTTGGGATCTTGCAGCTTTGTCAGAGGAATATGCCCATGAATGGAACCTTTGTGCACGTACCGCTGAGGTTACTCCAAGCCTTGCCAGGATTTCATCCTTCAACTTGCTGTAGTCACTGGCTTGAGCTGGCTCTAAGTCATAGTAGGCCTTCTGGGGTTCTCCACTCAGGAACGGTGCCAGTATACTTGCCCACTCAGCTGCCGGCCATCCTTCTCTCGCTGCTGTGCGTTCAAAAGCCAGAAGATATGCCTCAATGTCATCTACTGCAGTCATCTTTTGAAGATAGTGACTTGCCCGAATCACCTTGGGTCCTTGATAACTCCCTTCAGAGTCCCAGTTCAGCTTTTCAGACAAAGTGTGAATCTCCTGCTGCAGCGCATGGGTAGCGGTTTGTTGTTCCTCACGGGTCACTCTGAATGCCTCAGCTTGTGTCATAATAATCTGCTGCACCAAGGTATCAGTGCTTTCCTTCTGTGCTTTGGCCATTATCATAGCATTCTCTGCTTGAGCCAGCACCAGCTGCTGTAGGGCTGCACTATTTTCTGCAGCTCTCCTATTAGCTTCCTGCTGTGCAGAAGTAGACTGGATCAGTGCTTTAATAACTTCCTCCATGGTAAGTTTCAGGTAGCTTTATACCCACAGACACATAAGTGATACCGGCATACTCCACCAAATGTAACTGAACGTCCTTTAAAGCACAAGGAATCAGTCAGAGATCTTTTAGAATCACTTGTCTTCTAGGGTAATACAAACGCCAGTTCCAGATCCAGATAAAATTGAAATATTTATTTTCTTCAAACCAGCAGCTTAAACAAAAATACAATATAAACAAAAATAAACCCTTGCTCATCTGAGCACTAACTAAACATAGGATTCTGTTTCCTCTCTAGGTTGGGGTGGCTTCCCCACCTCCCAACAAAACACTCCAAAACAAACAAAATAAATCCAGCAAGGCTTTTTGTGCAGCAGCTCTCTTGGCTGGGAA
>VKOC01047202.1:0-37542 GCA_009364415.1 Spea multiplicata
AGCGTGGAGTGGCATATGTGGGAGGCAGCGTGGAGTGCTGTGGTAGGCAGCGTGGCATGCAGTGCTGTGGTAGGCAGCGTGGCATATGTGGGAGGCAGCGTGGCGTGGAATGTCCGGGAGGCAGCGTGGCAAGCCTGGGCTCAAATGTGCATAAATTGGGGAGGCTGGTTGGGAAATAAAGACAAGAAATGCATTTTATCAAAGTTTTTTTTATTCTGCTGTTTGTATTTAACATCATTTGTTTATTAAATTATTTTAAATAAATGAAAAATGTACATTCATTTTTTTTATCCGATTAATCGAAAAAATAATCGGCCAACTAATCGATTATTAAAAAATAATCGTTAGTTGCAGCCCTAATATATATACACTACAATGTAGTTGCCATAAACAATATGTAGGGCGTACAAAGAGATTGTTGAAGACAAGAGTGGCAGAACATGTCTACAATATCAAAAAAGAAAATTTAAAACATCCATTATCTGTTCATTTTGCCCACTTCCACAACAAAAATCAGTTAGAACTGAGTTTTATAGGTTTACAAAAAATCAAAAGAAACTGGCAAGGGGGCAGTTACCTTATTTAGATGTCGAGGGCAGAAACCAAAAAGATCTATGAATTCCAAAGTTTGGAGCCACATGGCTTGAACTCAAGTATAAAACTTTTTGGTTTTATGTAGAAAGATGGGCTCCCTACCTATGACCCACTCTGGAATAATTGGTAGAGTGGCCCCCGGGAGGGATCCTATCACCTGCTGGTATTTACATGAAAGGTTTTTTTGTATCTTATTTTCATTTTTTATGTATTTATTATTTTTTATTTTTCTTTTTTCATTATTTATTTATTTTTCTTTTTATTTTGCCTGCGGCCATACCACTGAAGTGCCCGATCTCGTCTGATCTCACAAGCTAAGCAGGGTTGGGCCTGGTTAGTACCTGGATGGGAGACCGCCTGGGAATTATTTTTTCTTTTTTCTTTTTCTCTCTTAATCATTTCCACCTTTGTTCTATTGTTGTCATGTGACTTTTATGGTCACTATAAAAGAAAGCTACCGAGGAAGGGGACTGCTCTAACCGCTACTATACCCCGAAACACGTTTGGCTTCATTTAAACACACTACTATATTGGACACTGTTCAGATACTGGCTGCTAAGCCGGCGGCAATTGTGGAAGTTTGGGAGGTACTATTTGCACTTTTTGCCTATATGCTGTTAACAACTGACGGATATCATCTATTAAGTCAGGCGCTGGTGATTGCCCGTGCGCTCGCCTGTGTGAGAGGCCACCTTCCATCCAGAGCCATATCTCCCAGTTGGAGCATTGTACTGGAAAAGATCTGCTAGCGACAAAAATCCGGTCTAACATCAGATGGCGAGCGGTACAGTGTACCATCTTTATGATCCGTGTGACAGAATGACCTGTCATACAGGGCCCCAAGGTAGTCAGAGATGGCTCCAGCCCGGCTACCAAACAAAGATAGCACAGGCAGGAACTCCATTGTTTAATTAATCCCATCAATAGGATTGCTGCCTGGGGATTAAAGGTTGGGTGTATGCATGTATCTGTTAATTTATGTTAATGCTGTTCTGTGGATATATGAGTCTATGTTTTACATCAATAAACTGTTCATTCCTGCTGTACTCAGTTCAAGGTAGTTGTGTCTACTTATTGGGTACACATAGCAGGGTTCCAAGGTGCGCATGCTGACTGGTGCTGGAAGTGATTCCAGGGACAACAGTAGGATACATGTGGGTGATCTCTGGGAGTTACTACAGCTCTCTTAGTGAACCCGTTACAATCCGTTAAGAAAAAGAGCATCTGTTTTACCAAATAAGGTACCGGCCAGTGATTCTATAAAGACATAGTGCTTACTGCCTACCCCAAGGGATCCATACCATATTGAATGTTTGAGGACATCTTTCTACAGGATATTTTACCATCAGCACGATGTTTTGAAGTATTCAGTGCTGAAACACTGTTGATACAAATTCATGTTGCAGGACAATTGCTACAAAGTTTTTTTAGTTGGATACAATTTTTTATAGGTTTTTCTTATACGGGACTTTATACTCATTAAGCCTGAACCGTGTACCAATATTGATCAGGAGTGTTATATTATTATATGTTTTACTATATATTTTTTGGTATTTTTTTTCAGTTTATTATTTTTGTGGTAATTAAACAACTGAGTCTAGCCACAAGGGCCCTGTGGTTTCTTAGACTGACAGTTGTGATTTTATTAAAAGTGTTTTTTATACTGTCACATATATTTCTAGATTTTTCTTATTTCCAAATGTCATTGTGGTTTACTGAGGACTGATACAATTGTTTTGGTATTTTTCCATATGTTGATTCCACTTGAGGTATAGGTGGTGTTTCAGTTAACCTTGTTATCTTGATTGTGAGCTGCACTGTGTTGTGTGTTTTTATAATCCGATCTCTGTTTGAGCATTTGCTCTGAAAAAAACTCTTTTTAATAATCAATAAAAATCGATTCGATTAATCGATTTTATCGATTAGCTGTTGCAGCCCTAGCACTGGCCCACTCTACTCTCCAGGTGCCAAAAGCAATACTTGTATAAAGTGCAATATCTGCTTTCAAGTACAATTTTCCTGGGGGCTAATAGAGATACATCAATCCCATCCTCCACAATTACGTGCTTTCGATATATATATATATATACACACACTGGCCACTTTATTAGGTACACCTTGCTAGTACAGGGTTGGACCCACTTTTGCCTTCAGAACTGCCTTTATTCTTCGTGGCATGTTTTCTACAAGGTGCTAGAAACATTCCTCAGATTCCGGTCCATATGGGCCACCACCATGCTTCACTGTGGGTACAATGTTCTTTGGGCGATGTGCAGTGTTATTTTTGCCCAAACATACCTTTTGGAATTATGGCCAAAAAGTTCAACCTTGGTTTATTCAGACCATAACACATTTTCCCACGTGCTTTTGGGGACTTGATGTTTGCTTTAGCAAACTTCAGCAGGGCTAAGATGTTTTTCTTTGTAAGAAAAGGCTTCTGTCTTGCCACCCTACCCGTAGCCTATTCATATGAAGAATACGGGAGATTGTTGTGACATGTAGCAGACAGCCAGTACTTTCCAGAAATTCCTGCAGTTGCTTTAATGTTGCAGTAGGCCTCTTGTAAGCCTCCCTGACCAGTTTTCTTCTCGCCTTTTCATCAATTTTGGAGGGACGTCCAGTTCTTGGTAATGTCTCTGTTGTGCCACCTTTTCTCCACTTGATGATGACTGTCTTCACTGTGTTCCATGGTACATCTAATGCTTTGGAAATTCTTTTGTACCCTTCTCCTGACTGAAATCTTTCAACAAGGAGATCCCTCTGATGCTTTGGAAGCTCTCTGCGGACCATGGCTTTTACACTGAAATGCAACTAAGCAAATGTCAGGTAAATCCTACCATCTGAAATAGAGAATCATCAGACCAGGCTGTTGCCAGTCTTCTTCCAGTCTTCCATTGTCCAGTTTTGGTGAGCCTGTGCGAATTGTAGCCTGTTTCCTGTTCTTAGCTGGCAGGAGCGGCACCCAGTGTGGTTTTCTGCTGCTGTAGCCCATCTGCTTCAGGTTTGGACGTATTGTGCGTTCAGAGATGATATTCCGCATACCTTGGTTGTAAGGAGTGGTTATTTGAAGTACCTTTAAGGAATTGTCGTCCACACAACTGCCGTTCACCAGATATTTTTATTTTTTCGAACCATTCTCTGTAAACCCTTTACATGCCTAAATGCATTGAGTTGCTGCCATGTGATTGGCTGATTAGCTATTTGCGTTAACAAGAAATTAAACAGGTGAACCTAATAAAGTGGCCAGTCAGTGTATTCCAGGGAACTTGTTTACTTTTTAGTGGGTGCTGCCAAGCAGAAACATGTCTAACACTTGCAGCGTTTGTGGTCGCTCTCCAGAGCTGGATTTTTGTGTGTTTTTTTAATCAAATTGTAGCAATTTGGCAACATAGCCCTTTTTTAGCCATTGCCATATCTGTTAATTGGTTCAGCGGTGGCCATTTTTTGTGGAGGGGGCGATCGAAGCAATCAAATTGCAGGAATTTTAAAGCAGCCCGTACATGCACAAGCATTGTCACAAACGCTCTGCATTTATTGCCCACAGATGTACGGGCTTTGTAGTGAAGGGGTTAAGCTCAGGATGTCTAGGGATTGATGCTACATGCTGGGCTACCGTTTTACATGTCAGGCAAGTTTTGATATCCTAAAAAATAAATAAAAAAGTACAGGGTACATGTGATAGATCACAGTCACAAGAAACCCCCAAATCATGAGAGTACAGTGGTTTCAAGTATTTTTTTATCACAGTTGATCCAGAGAGGCACATTTTATGATTTTTGGGGAAATTATAATACTCCTAAATGTCACAAAAATAGAAAGGGGAGAGGAAATGAGAAAGGGGAGTATCGGAGAGAAAGGAGAGAGATAATTAGAAATGGGAGAGGGAGAGTGTTAAATGTGTTTCTTAGGGCAAGTATGTGGCTGCAGGGGTAAGCATAAGCCAGTATGTATAAAGGCAGACATGAGTGTGTGTATATATGTGTATGGGCAGGAGCATGTCTGTTTGTGCAGGCATTTGAATGTTTGTGTACCTGGGTATCTTTGTGTTATCACCAGTGTATGTTCATGGTTCATTTCAAAATATTGGCTCTTATTTTCAAAACCCTTCATAGTGGGTACCCTACTCACATTTCCGAATACACTCCTAACCAGTCCCTCCACTCAGCCTTCTCTGATTTCTGGCTCTCATGCAAGCTTGTAAGATTTCTAAATGGCTGCCCCTATCCACTAGAATGTCATTCCCTGGCCTAGCCATAGTTACATAGCACCTAATCTTCCTACTCTTGATCCATCTTTGGTCGTTCCAAAAAAATTCCCTCAAGACACCTAGAACCTTACAGGTTAACGCCCCTCCTCCCATATTCCTTTAGATCACCTTTCCTAGTCCCTCTCCTGCAACACTTTTACTAGTGTGGCTGGTCCATCCCTAACAGTGGCATGTTTACCTCTTATGTAATACACACTAACTTTTAGACAGTAAGCTAATTTTAGCAGGGCCCTCCTCATCTGTTGTTTCTGTAAGACAAATTGTTATATTATTTACTACTTGTTATGTCCTGTCTAGCCACTTCCACTGTGTGGAATAAAGTGGCGCTATAAAAAAACAAATAACAATAATGTATTTGCATGTTAGTGTGTATTGGTATCTTGGTGTTTAGCATACCTGGGAACTTCTTCATTCCGGCCACCTTCCCTTGGGGGATGCCACCAGGACTGCCTACCAATGGCAGCGGGCATTCCCTCTGATGTCATTTAAAGGGTAAATGGGCAGGGAGCGGGACGTGTCAAGACCACGCGACCTGGAAGATTCAGGTGTTGACCCACAGAACCGAAGGTATGTGTATCAGTGTGAGTGTCCATGTGTGTAAGTGTGACTGTCCGGGTGTGTGGTAGTGAGACTGCTCCTATTGAGATCAGGCAAGTTGCTAAAATGTCATCCAGATATTATGTGATACAGCCCCTGCATAGATTAATGAATTGAAGACTATGTAGCTTCCAATAGAAACTGGAGGAATAAGGTGCTGTAGAGGGATGGAAGTTTGGCGGATTATGTAGTGCATATATAGATAAGGGAGGGGGTCGTGTATATTTACGTGTTTTTTTTTTTTAAGAAACACGACTACTGGTATCTCATTTTTTTACCAAAAAAAAAACAAAGCAAAACATGCAAACGGTGGTTATTCCATACATTGGGGTGTCTGTAGATCATCCACCTTATATCATGCAGTACTACAGCCCTGCTTTCCATTGTGATAATACAATGGATTATCAAAACGTTTCCCCTATAACAAAAAGAGAATGGCAAAGAGCAGCAAGAACCATTCGTCATAAAAGGACCACATAAAAACTTCCTTAAATAAAGAAAATCGCCCAATTAAATGTCAATCAATCCATCGTCTGTACCTAACAAAATATGCCCACGCGATTGGTAGATAAGACAAATAATCACCTCCTTCCTCCTCTGTCAACTTTACCGGCAGCACTCGCATCAGGGAAGCACTGAACGGAATTAGGGAACTTTTACATGTCGTCACTTCCGACTTGCTGTGTGTCCTAACGTAAAACGAATGACTTACTGTGTGAAGTCATTAACGTGTTTGTAAAATCACTGCACTATTACGAAAGTGTTATGTTTCTATGAAGATAATCTGCCAACACATACGTTGTACGTGGCGTATTGTAACAATTATAGCTCAGATTTTACACACATAGACGCACACGCATACGGAATCCAATGCTAGCTTGCTTATAATCAAGCCTATGTGTATGTGTATATTGGCAGAACAAAAAGGAAAGGAGCGCACTAGTACTGATTGAAAAAATATATTAAAACAAATAACATACAAGAGGGTATCTCAAAATATAAAATTGTATAAAATGTTAAGTTTACCTTTATTTGGGCATTGCTGTTACTTTATCTATTGAAGCATACTTTGTTTTGTATGCTCTTATGCTTATTATTATTATTATTAGATTGCTTGTTTATATTTTCTTCCTTAGTTGCTGTTCCTTTCTAATAGATTGTAAACTCATATAAGAAGCATTCCTCTATCATGCCCATTTTTCCTGATGTAGAACTTTCAGAGGAAATACTAATCAGCATATTGGAATGATGGGATGATTGGCGGCAATACTCAGCACTACCAGTAGGTGTCAGCACACGTTTTACACACATACACAGTAATGACTGTTGTAAATCAAAATATGTTTTCTGTAGTGCTTGATATATGCACATGTTTAACTATTCACTTGCGGATATATATATATATATAAAGTTCCCTATATATATATATATATATATATATATATATACACATATATACAGTTGTATAATGGAATCATAGTAAATTCTATAGAAGTACCGTATTTGCTCGATTATAAGGTGACCCCCAAAATTTGAATATTAATTTAGGAAAAAATTAAAAAGCCTGAATATAAGGCTACCCTATAGGATTTTTTTTTACTAGTAAATATTAATTCACATTTAAACAATTTTTTATATTTCATAAAAACTATAACCCCCAGTTATGCACATCTGCCGCCCCGATAAGCCTTATATCCCCTTATATGCAACTCTGCCCCCCAGCAATGCCTTATACCCCCTGTATGCTACTCTGCCTCCCTGACATGCCTTTTGTGATGGAACCCTCCATCACGGGGACCACTGGAGAGGCCTTAGTTAATGTGTGTTTTGCTGGATATATCCAGCCCTGTGTGTGAAAAATAAATCAGTCTTGGTTTTGTTTATGCCCTACACTGAGTCTCGGCTAGTGACTGGGAAACCGGGGAAAGTGTGTCTCCCAGGCTGAAGTGAGCACAAGTCAGCGGAGGTAGTCGGTCGGACTAGCCGGATCCGTGGCACCTTTTAACCTCCTATTTGCCACTCTGCCCCCCACCGCCTGCCAGAGAGGAGGATCCAGGTCTCCTGCAGTGCTGTGGGGGATCCTCCTCTCTGGCAGCTGGTGAACGTTTGCAGGATGAGCACAGAGAACCTCCGATGCTACCAGCACTTCCGCCGGGGCTTCTGTGGTGGAGCACCAGAAGGCCCTCTGTCACAGAAGCCCCAGAGGAGGTGCCGGTAGCAGCAGAGGTTGTCTGCGCGCATCGCACAGACCTCCACCGGCTCCGGAGAGGAGGATCCAGGTCCCCTGCAGCGCTGCGGGGGATCGTGATCTTAGTCTTGTAGTCAGACGTCTATTTGAGGTCTGATTATAAGATGACCTAATAAAAAAAGAGTCATAACATTTGCAGGGCTAGATTACTGATTTAACCCCTTCAGTCCCCTATGGATATACTGGAACGTCCATATAACGTATCTCAAGAAACCTTTATGGACGTACCGGTACATCCTGACCTTCTTGCAGCGGCAGGGACACATTTGTCCCTGTCGTTTGACAGTCTGGGCTCCCCTCTGTCAGCAGAAGCCAGCATTGCATTTTTGGTTTATTTGTTTAAAATTAGAGTTGCAATCCCATAATACCTAATGTAAAAATTCTACGGCTTTGTAAAGAATAATATACACCTTATAGTATGTCCCCTATGAGCAGCGGCACTGCAGGGGACTTGGATCCTTCTTTCCGGCAACAGCCGACGTCTGTGCGATGCAGACAACTCTGCTCCAGGCACCTCCACCCACCCTCCTCACTGTCACCGCCCACGAAGGTCACTGAGTTGCGCTGGCCAGCTGACTCAATTATATTTCGGATCAACGGACAGCTTCTTAAAATACCACCCCTGTCGATTCGAAATAGAAGTGAGTCAGCCGGCACCGCTCAATAACTTTCGTGGGTGGCACCAGCGCTGCTCAATGACCTTTGTGAGCAGTGCCAGCCCCGTTCAGTGAGGAGGGTGGGTGGAGCCGCCGGCAGCAGCAGCGGGGTTGTCTTCATCGCACAGATGTTTGGCAGCGGGAATACAACAGAGTGCACATCGGGGTCTTCAGTCAGGTAAGTTGAAGTAACTGGGGGCATGCTTGGCAGTGGGAGGCTGGGACAAAGATGGCTATGGGAGACTGGGGGCAAAGGGCAAATTCTGTCCCCGGTTTCCCATAGGCATCTTTGTCACTAAACTTGGGACTATGGGAAGCTATTTAGTGACAAAGATGCCTATGGGAAATTGGGGACAGAGTTAATTAATGGGATTAATCAATGGTAATTAAAAGTATGCACTGGTGCCTTTTAGATGATTGCTTGAGATTGTTTTAATGTGACAAATGATAAAATGTCAAAGGAGGCATCATAGAGTTGTAAAAAAAAAAAATACTTTTTGAAAAAAGGTTTCAGACCACGCTTCCATTTGGTTGGATGTTCAACTGAACGTCTCCCCTTATTCTGGGGGGCCTCTAAACCCGTAATGAGGGGGCACATTATTGCCTATGTGGCAGGGTACAGGAGGAAGGCTGAGGCGCGGTTCACTCAACTAACCAATGATCTTTCCAGAGCGTATGTTGCCCATAAAACATTCAATATGCTTCATAAGGCGAAGGTTTACAAGGAGACCAAATCGTTATTTGAGGCTTTGGCTAATGAAAAGGCTCAACTTTCCCATAATTATGCTAGAAATGCCTTCTTCAGGTGGGGTAATAGATCCGGGAAACTTCTGGCCAACCTGATTCAGTACTCGAAATCGGCTCATCGCCTTGTTGTACAAATTTTCAACGCTGCCTGGGAGGTGGTATCAGACCCTAATAATATCACACAACTGTTTGCAGAATATCTTGAGAAGTTCTATAAAGAAGATCCAGCAGACCCGAATATGGTTTTCTCATATTTTTCATAGAGCTAATATTCCTAAACTATCGCCGGTGGATAGGGAGCGGCTTGCTGAACCCCTGGAAATTTCAACTATAATTAAAAATCTCCCTAACAGTAAAACGCCAGGCCCTGATGGTCCTAGTGCAGAATACTATAAGCGCTTAACTACGTATGTGCATCTTGCCGAGATCTATAATCGTTTTCTAGCTGGTGGTACCCCTCCCAAAGAGTTTACAGCGTCCAGGATTATTGTCCTTCCCAAACCTCATAGGGACCCTGCGATATTATCCTCTTGCAGACCTATTTCCTTATTAAATCAGGACCTAAAAATGTTTGCTAAAATTATGGCTGCTCGTTTACAGCCTATTTTAATGAAAATTATCTCTCCTTCTCAAACAGGTTTTCAAGAGTCGCCATTCTACCCAAAACGTCAGGAATGTGATCGCGGCTATCATGGCCTCTAAACTCACTAAAAAACAAAAAGGCTGTTATAAGTTGTGACGCGGATAAGGCCTTTGATAGGATTTCCTGGTCTTATCTTATCCATTTTTTTACATTTCATCATTTTGCTCTCCCATTTATTCAGGCCTTCAGAGCTCTATATCACTCCCCCATGGCTCAAGTAACAGTAAATAATATTACTTCCAATTGGTTTCCCTTGGGGAAGGGTACGTGGCAGGGTTGTCCGCTGTCCCCACTCTTCTTTGATCTTGCCAATTACCTTAAAAAAGAAAAGATGTTTTGTTCCATAATAAGATTCTGCGACAATTTTAATGGCAAAACAAAAAGGCTAGAATTGCGATGATCAAGCTCCAACAAACGGTCCAGAACTTTCCGAACCTGATCTGATTATAACTTAGCAGCTAATTACCGTTTTGCAGTAGATTGGATTCAAGCTCGTTCTAGATTTAACTTTCCCTTGGAACAACAGCTGTCTCCAGACATCTCCTTGGTCTCCCTCCTGCATCTGCTGAGGTCTTTATGGCCTGCTGAACTGGTGTCTTAACTCCCTGTTTTATCACACGTCACGGGCATGGGAGAGTGTTCAATGCTGCATGCGTTTGGATCCTAGTTGCTCCAGATTTCTCTCCCCGGTACATAACCCTGGGTTCCAACATGGCAGGGAGGATGTTATCTTTAGGCACCTAGCTAGATGTGGTGGTCATTTGGTAAATTATTTTTTAGATCAACAATCAGGAAAATTACTCACTTATACGCATTACTTACAGTGTAATTATGTCCATGCCATCTCTACCTGTAACGTATGCTAGCACTAAGGGCACTCACCGCAGGAGATCTTCAGGATAAGGAATCCCCAGGAACTCAGGAGGATCCCAACAGTGAGAAAAGCCGCTGTGATAGCTGAGAATGGTAGATACTGAGCTGTAGCAGCGAGGTGCCAAAGCAGCAGATATATAAACAGCCCGGGGTCAGATGCACGATGCAGGTAGTCAGCCAAGCCAGGGGTCAGGTACACTAAACGGGTAGTCGGACGAGCCAGGGGTCGGATACACGATGCAGGTAGTCAGCCAAGCCAGGGGTCAGGTACACGATGCAGGTAGTAAGACAAGCCAAGGGTCAGGTACACTAAACGGGTAGTCAGACGAGGCCAGTGGTCAGGTACACGATGCAGGTAGTAAGACAAGCCAGGGGTCAGGTACACTAAACGGGTAGTCGGACGAGCCAGGGGTCGGAAACGAAGGTCACAGGCAGAGGTACAAAATCAGCAGGCAAGAGGGTAGTCAGGAATTCCAATGGTCAACCAAAAAGCAATAACGCAAACTCAAATAACAACTCAGGTTAAAGACCACAACAGGGTGCCAGTGGACAGATCTGCAGGGTTTTTAAATCTGGCGCCACTAAAAAGCCACGCCCCCAACAGAGCGTCAGGGGCGTGCCCTAAGACGTCCACCAGACTCACGGCTCCAGCCGTGAGAATTGGCTGCGCCCCCAGTGGAGACCGGCGAACCGGTAAGTAATTCTCTCTGGGGATTTCTAAGGCAGCGAGCAGTGATCGCTGCCGAATCCCCAGACCTGCCTTCCCGCTTCCTGCACCGGCGATCGGGTTGCGGATCGTCAGTGCAGGGAGACCGGGAAGTCTGGGCCCTAGCGCACTTACGTGCGGACGTCCGCCCGCTGGAGACGGAGCCCGAGCTCTCCAACTCGGGTCTCCGTAACCCGCGAGCGGATCGCCGCACGCAAGACCCCGGAACCGCGACACGCCGCATGCGAGACCCCGGGACCGCGACCGGACCCGGGACCGCGACACTACCGGTTTCATGGGGAGAAACTTCAACAATGTTCTGGATTCTTTCACATTATTATCTCCTCTCCAACAGCTTTGTATGGCAACAATTTATAATATCTTTAGACCCACAATGGCATGGGATAAAGTGGGGGCTGGTGTCGCCTCTTGGAATATCGAATTCCCAGATTTTGACTTGGATTTAATTTTTCGAGCAAATATTAGAAATTCTAAAATTTTGGTCTCCAGAGACTATAGTAAAAAATGTTTTGGAAAATACTACATAAGGCCTATGTCACTCCCAAGCTTCGATATTCTATGGGTCTTGCTGACCACTCCCAATGCCCCAAATGTCAATCGTCAGGTGCAGATCTCATTCATGGCCTCTGGTCATGCGGGCCTATTGCCCTCTTCTGGAAAGAGTTGCAGGCTTATATAACAGGAGTCCTGGGTATCTCTTTCCAAAATACTGCGGAATGGGCGGTCTTTGGGCTATTTCTGCAAACTGTACATCACAGTGCTTTCCGAGCCAGGCCCCTTCTTAACATCCATTCAGCTGTACGTAAATGAGCCATTCAATCCCAATGGATATCTCCTCAGCCACTTTCTTTGGAAATGGTTAAATCTTGAGTACAATTTCTATTCCGTATGAATTGGATTTAATCCATTCTACACAAGGAAAGTAAGGTTAAGCATTTTTTTAATAGGTGGTCACCATACATAGCGACTCTAGATAGTATGGTATTGCCTTCAAGTCCTGAAGGGTCAACACCCCATTCCAGGGTTCCAGGGGTGATGGAGCTGAGACGGGGACTTCTCAGATGGCCCAGAGGAGTCCAATTCTAGAGTGTTCCATTATATATTTGTGTCTGATGTGATTCCGATGTCATATGCTCACTTTCAAGCCATGGATTGTACTGAGTTGTAATAATGATTGATGTCATAATGCACATTGCTTCTGTTATTTCAAATGATACCTTCCCGATTTATAAAGAAGTTATTAAAAAAAAAAAGATATGTCCTATGAAGAACAATTAATAAGAAAATCGAATTACTTTTGACTGAAGAAAAAAAAAAGAATATGGGTATAATTGTTTTTCTACATGGGGATAATGGGTCCAATATCATCATTACGCATATCAAGGACCACATTTGACCTTTTTGTGATGGAAACATGGTTATAATTATTACTTTACATGGGATTATGGGTGGAATAGTATTGTTGCACATGCCAAGTAACACATTTGTCCTTTTTTATGGGAAGATGGGTATAATAATTTCTCTACGTGGGAATTATGCGTTAAATATCATTCTTACACTTGCCAAGGAACATATCTGACCTGTTTCTAATGGAAACATGGGCATAAGTATGTTTATACATGGGGATTATGTTTGAAATATCATGTTTGCACTTCCAAATGACATTTTTGACCTGTTTCTGAAATGAATATGGGTATACTTATTTTTGTACATGGGGATTATGGGTGGAATATTATGGCTATACATGCTAAGTAGCCTATCCTGTCTCTGATAGAAATATGGGGATTATGGGTGCAATATCATGATTATACATGCCAAGACACATAATTGACAGGTTTCTGTTGGGAATTTGGCGATAATTCTTTTTCTACACAAGGATTATGGGTGAAATAGCATGGTTGCACATACCAAGTAACACATTTTTCCTTTTTTATGGGAAGATGGGTATAATTATTTATTTTCTTGGGATTATGGGTGAAATATCATTCTTACACATGCCAAGGAACATAGTTGACCTGTTTCTAATCGAAATTTAGGGAAAAAGGTAGTGTCCCTCTATGGGAGGGTTCCGGCGCTAGCAGAAACATGGGTATAAATATTTTTATACATGGTGATTATGCTTGAAATATCATGGAACTATCATGGTTGCACATCCCATTTTGACCTGTTTCTGAAATTAATTTAGGTATAATTATTTTCCCACATGGGATTATGGGATGTGCAACCATGATATTTCCATGATATTTCAAACATAATCCCCATGTATAAAAATATTTATACCCGAGTTTCTGCTAACGCAGAACATATCTTCAGGGGACTTCATGGTCTCCATAGACCTTCAGGACACCGCCATTTCCGGTTTCAAGCCCTTCTGTTTGGAGTAGCTTTAGCACCCCATGTCTTCACAAAGATTATGT
Organism: Spea multiplicata; assembly: GCA_009364415.1. Taxonomy (NCBI): domain Eukaryota; kingdom Metazoa; phylum Chordata; class Amphibia; order Anura; family Pelobatidae; genus Spea; species Spea multiplicata. The sequence continues at coordinate 13,770 of VKOC01047202.1, forward strand.
CAATGGTCACTGCCTTCTTGAGACAGAGGGGCATAAAAGTAGTCCCCTACTTAGACGATTGGCTTTTAATAGCTGCCTCAGAGTCGCTTCTGCAATCCCACTTCATGTCCTCCAGAGGCTGGGATGGTTGGTTAACCTAAGGAAGTCACAGTTCCTTCCAAGCAGAAGACTTACCTTCTTAAGGGTGATTTTAGATTCAGGGATCCAAAAAGACGTTTCTCCCCGGAGCCAAGATCAGAAGGCTAAAGGAGTTCATCCTCTCGATGATGAGCAACAAGAAGGTGCATAATGTCTCTACTGGGCCTAATGACATCATCTCTTTCAGCGGTCCCTTGGACCCTCACTCACTAAAGACCCCTACAGCAGTTCCTGCTAGACCCCTGGGGCCGATCCCAGACATTATTACACAAAAGGTCCTTCTCCCCCCCCTTTGTTTTAGCCTCGCTCAGATGGTGGTTGTTGGACAAGAACCTCTCCAAAGGCCTTCAGTGGAAGACACAGGACTGGATAGTCATCTCCACCGACGCCAGTTTAAGAGCCTGGGGAGCTGTTATGGGGAAAGAGATCGCCCAAGTAAATTGGTCTTCACAGGAAACAGACCTACACATCAATTATTGTCAGGCACCACCCTACTCAGCCTGGACCATGCAGTGATTCTATACCCTCAAGGATTATCCTCAACCACTAGTGGCCGCCCTGCCCTCTCTGGAGCACCCTGACCTCATTATTGCTAGCAGCTGTGCCTGGTTACCTGGATTAGCCTGCCTATATAAACCTGCCCTTCAGTCAGGGCCTTGGCATTATCGTTTGAGGACCGCTTTGCTCTGGCCCTGTACCTGGCCCTGTATTGTTCCTGCCAGTGGGCTTCCTGCCGTCAGCCCTGCCAATGGGCTTCCTGTTGTGCGCCCTGCCATTGGGCTTCCTGCCTTGCGCCCTGCCATCGGGCTTCCTGCCAAAGAGACTTATTACCTGTTTTTACTTGTCCTGCCAGTTTCCTTAATATAGACTATATCCTAGTATTCTGCCTCACGGGATATAGGCTATATCCTAATATTCGATCACATCACAAGGAAATGTTTTCTGTGTAAGGAAATGGGGCATACCTCAGATAGACCTGATGGCCTACCAGTCAAACAGACAGGTGAAGGAGTACTTTTCACTTCCCCCAGAGGGACAGCCTCGAGGCCTATAAGCGCTCTCAGACCTGGGACTACGATCTGGCATACATTTTCCCCCCAAGAACTCTTATCTCCAGAGTCCTCCGAAAGATAAAGGAAAGCCCTCACAAGTTCATCATGATCGCTCCTTTCTGGCCAAGAAGGATCTGGTTCTCAGACCTTGCCTGTCTGGCCATAGACGTGCCAATTCATCTTCCTCAGGTGAAGGACATTCTCCTCCAGGGTCCTATTCTCCACATTGGCTTAGAGATAGAGAACAGAGAGTTGTTATAAATGGTACATTTTCAAGCTGGTCAAAAGTGGTAAGTGGTGTCCCTCAGGGTTCTGTTCTGGGACCAGTTTTATTCAACATATTTATAAATGACCTGGCAATAGGCATTGAAAGTTATGTTTCTGTGTTTGCAGATGACACTAAACTAGGTAAAGTAATACAGTGCGAGCGGGATATTACAGAGCTGCAGAGGGATCTAGATAGACTGGGGGACTGGGCACACAAATGGCAGATGAAATTCAATGTAGATAAATGTAAAGTTTGGGATTTCCGTATGGGATAGATATCCCGTCTATGGTCGTATTTACCCCTTTTCAGGGCCATAACTCCAAACCTTGAAGGACTACCTAGAGGACGCTCTTAAGAAGGGGTTCATTAGATCATCCACATCTCCTGCTGGAGCAGGGATGTTTTTTGCCGGCAAGAAAGATGGGGGCTTGCGTCCCTGTATTGATTACCGGGCCCACAATGATATTACGGTAAAAAACGCTATCCCTTAGTCTGATACCCGAATTATTGCATTGTCTCAGCTCTGCCCGTATTTATCCAAACTGGATCTTCGTGGGATTTATAATCTGGTGAGAATAAGAGAGCGAGATGAATGGAAGACGGACTTCAGAACACGGTGTTTCAGGACTATTTGGATGTTTGGATCTGTCGTCATTTATCTCGACAATATATTGATCTAATCCGATACACTGGAAGAACATCGCCACCACATGTACAAGGTCCTTACTCGGCTACGCGAACATAATTTATATGCAAAATTAGAGAAATGTGCCTTTGAGACCACCACGGTGGAATTCCTCGGTTTTCTCCTGACTCCCCAAGGCCTCCAGATGGACAATAAAAAGATACACGCTATCACCAAGTGGCCCTGCCCATCCAACAAGAAGAGGTACAGCGCTTCCTTGGATTTGCTAACTTCTATCGTAAATTCATACGTGACTTTTCCAAGGTGGTACAGCCTCTCACAGCTTTGACCAAGAAGGAGGGCAGATTCTACACAGGCTCAAGAAGCCTTTGAGCACCTCAAACGCCTCTTCACTTCTGGGCCCATACTGTTACCTCCTCCGTCGGGCTGCCGGCAGGGACGCCGAGACGCAGCCCGCGCGGTTGACTCCCTGCTCGTGCCATCGCAGTGAGCTGCCGCCGGGTCCATTCTCCTGCGAGACGAGCGTCCCCGGCGAGTTCGAGGGACCATTCCGGGGCGCGCGCCTCTACGCCGTGAGAGCTAATCTGATGAATATTCATGTCGCTCTTGGAGGGATATTTAAACCCTCATTTGGCACTACACCCTTGCCTGTGTTAGTGCCTTTTTGCCTTGACTAGCGTTTGAATCCTGATTTATCTTTCTGGTATTGACTCCTGCTTGAACCTGACCTCTGTTGTTTTGCTGCCTGCCCTGACCTTTGCTTGTGACCCCGACTACTCTTTTGCCTGACCCCTCGGATACCGTTATTATTATTTATTTATTTTTTGTTCCTGAGTTCCACCTTTACATTATTCTTGGTGGTGTTCGTGCCTGGTGGCAGTATGTCCTCTCTCCTCCAGAGGCCTCTGATTCTGCAGCGCGGATCCAGACCCTGTAACCTGGTCGTGACACTGTATCTGTGTGTTAATTATATGTGAAATAATAGCAGACAGTTGGAGACAATGAAATTAAAAAGCAAATTTGGCGACACTACGAAGGAAATGTAAGAATGGTCAGGTCATGCCCTGGATGAGAAGGCAATTGATAGGAGACAAAGTACTGGAAAGTATGTGCATGGCATCAACAGAAAGATATTCTAAATAGACTGGCAATCACAAAGAGATCAAATTGGAAACAGAAGTTATGTAACGGCCCTGTGCGCAGCCTGTGCGCACCTCCTCGGCCATCCTGCATCCCCGATCCCCCTGGTGAGCCGGATTGCTGCGGCACCGATACCTTGCGGTGTTCGCACTCGGCGGTTCGTAAGAAACTAACCGCCACAGAGAGAAGTACATGCATGATACTGCACACCACGCCCCCCTTCCTCTCTCATACCCCTGTGGAGACCCCGGAATGTCCATTGGACATCGGCACGGCTGGGGGTGGGGCTTGGAGAAGCGGCGCGTTTTAACGGTTGAGCTCACTGTGTACCTGTTACCTATTGCCAGATACCTGTTGCCGGACCTTGCTTGTTACGTGACTACTCTCTGTCTGATACCCTTTGCCGAACCTTGCTTGATACCTGACTACTCTCAACCTGATACCTGTTGCCGGACCTTGCTTGATACCTGACCACTTTCTACCTGATACCTGTTGCTGGCCTTTGCTTACATCAGGCTATACTCCTCGCTCCTATCCCTGCATACTGGTTTCCTCACCTGTCCCCATCATAATAAGTTAGTAACATCACCATTTATGAAGACATTTGTTAAGCTGCTTGTCCCTTGCTGTCTGTTGTGCAAGAATTTGTGCCTTAAACATATTGTTGTTGTTGTCTGATGAAGATCTACTTCAGATGGAAGTTCATATCTTCATTATTCATTTATTTCCCCTATAACTCTGCAGGTCTTGCCACCTCAAGTTATTCCCTCAAGCTATTCCAGAACATCATTACTGTCACATCTGTCAATTTCTAAAGTAATTGGTGCAGTAATAGACTTGCACTTCAATTGAATTAATTGGCATTAAACAGGGCACAGCATTAGTCTGTGAAAGTTAGTAGTAGTGAAAGTTTTAAGAAAACAACTAAGGCTTCCCTCTTAACCCCTATATATTATGTCAGCAAAGCCATGAGTTTCAACAATGTAGAAACACACCTGACTTAATCCTAAATCTCCAATTTAACTGAGGAAAAAAAATATAAATACATTTACTGTTTAGCATATTAATAACACTCTGTGGCAGATTTTGCTGTTTAGAAATTCATAATCCAACATCTGTTGTGCTAAAATTAGATATGCAGATATTTCTTAAGTTATATTTGTTACTTGACAATTGTTTGCAGAAGCATACATTTGCAATTCTATAGCAAATTTAATTGATCTAAGTTGTACTCTATGTTTCATAGGAGCAAGTGTATGACACAGAACTGTGGCAGATGTTTGACTTAGCTAAATTATATATATATATATATTGTATTCTCAGCATTATTATGGTATTGCATATCCAAACAATATTTTATGTGTTTGTATTAGCTGTGGAAACAAAAGGAATTTCTATTTATTTTACTCCCATTACTTCAAAAGATGCCTGCTATAATTATTTTCATTTAATTTGCAACTCTGGTTATTTCCCAATCATGTACTAAACCTGATACAGAAAAAATATGCTATTAGGCTTTGGTCATGGTGCCGACTTAAAACCCTCCAATTACCATTAGACTTAGCTTTTCAAACATGGGAGGGACCTTAACTTGTCAAAATATAAAACTTCCATAAATACTTGGGCACAAAAACATGAAAGTGTCAGGAAACCTAATCATAGTGCCTGCTAAGGCAACCTGCAAAAAGCGGTGTCTAATTTCCATTAGGTTAATGCGCTGTTTGGTTGTGGAATAAATGTTAGAATACCCTTTGTTGCCATGTCAAGGTTAAACAGACTTGTCATAATCTGTATAGCATATGTCTTAGATCAGGGATCTCCAAACTCGGCCCTCCAGCTGCTGCAGGACTACATCTCCCATACTCCTCAGCCAGCCTCTTAGCTGAAGGAGCATTATGGGAGATGTAGTCCTGCAGCAGCTGGAGGGCCGAGTTTGGAGATCCCTGTCTTAGATAAACATATGGCTCAAACACTGAAAAATAAATCCGAACCTCACAGTCCCATCATTCCATCATTTTTCCCTGTGATTCTAAACAATGCTGTGTATGAGTAAAGATATTTCACAGTCAATATTACTGATTACTTATGGTGGTCAAAATGCATCAGGTGACATACCAGCATGGAAGGTATGATTATTTGCCTCCGTTTCATTTAATATTTTTCATCTTTTCACATGTAATAAAGAAAATTTTCATATTTTTCTTATAGTTGGGTGTGGCTTTTAACCATTTGTTTAAAAGCATTGCATTGGAGCAACTTTCTCCCTGTATAGTGGTCATTCAAATTACTCAGATGTTTTGCCCAACAATGCCATATTTTATAAAAGCATTACTGTGTTGTTAATAGAATGCATGATCTCCTCCATACAATAAATCTTTGAAGCACTTCCACAACCTCTCCATTGGTAGGCAGGATTGCTCATCCTCAATTTTATTGCTCATGGTTTTTTATATAAAATATATCCCAATAATATATTATGGTTATGCAGATTGTGGTACGGTTGAATGTTTAATAGAGCCAATTCTGATGATGGCGGAATTTGCATTTGGAATACCTTGACTGATAGATTAAATACTGTATACTTCAGACTCCGTGCTGTCTAGTGGGAGGAGCTGGTGGACATCTGCGCGATGCGCATAGACAACCTCAGTCATAGAAGCCCCGGCATTGCGCAGACATTCACCGGCTGCCAGGGAGAAGGATCCAGGCCCCCTGCAGCACTGCGAGGGATCCTCCTCTCTGGCAGCCGGTGAATGTCTGAATGTCTGCGCTATGCGAGCAGACAACTTCCGTTGCTGCCGGCATTTCCTCCAGGGCTTCTATGATGGAGTACCGGAAGGTCAGGTGGCACCGGCGCTCCGTCATAGAAGCCCCTAGAAGAAGTACCGGAAGCAGCAGAGGTTACCAGAGAGCAGGAACCAGGCCCCCTGCAGCACTGCGGGGATCTGGATCTTAGTCTTGTAGTCTGACCTCTATTTGCTCTGAAAAAAACCTTGTCTTATAACCGATTAAAAAGGGTACTTTTTTTTTTACCACAGAGCCAAAACGAGCCCACTCCACCACAATTCAGCCAACACTTGTTTGTATGCAACCTGTTACAATGACCAAATTATTCCTTCCTTTTGGATCCTGGGGACTCCTGTTTCAACGTTTAATGAATCTACAAGCTGCTTGTACTCTCTTGATTTTTTGAAATTGCTAATACGTGTTGTCATTGTTATACCAGCTGGCCTTTCGCCTAACTGGTGTGAGTTCGCTTCTGCAAACTTTTTTGCCAATTTACATGATTTCCCACTTTAAGTGAATTACCTCCTCACTAGGATTCAACACTATTTTAAATAATTTGTCATGTATAAGTAATTTATACTGTACTTGACAGTTCTTAATGTATTTTGCCAGTTTAATTATGATTATAGAAAAACTGATAAATTATATATTGACCTATATAAATATAATCATGTATGTTCCATTAAGAGTTCTACTTATAGAAATATATACTTAAAAAATCTTAATGAAATACTAGGACACACAACTTAAAGCAATTTAAGTGATATATATATAAAAAAACATGTTCTAATAGTTAATAGCAATATATTTCTCTCAAGGGAGCACTGTCAATCAGGAAATCACTTCAATTACTTACGCTGCCTTGTAGTCACCTCAATGTCACTAATCTTTTTTTGCCAAATATATACAACGTTGATGTATGCATTTTTATTGCATTCATTCAAGACACAGTTCAAAAAAGGTTATTTAAAAGTACAGTTTTTCAAGGATCTGACAAGAATCGGAATGGTGCAATGATCTGAAATACAACTTATTCAAGGAGTCCTCATTTTAAACATATGTTTGTGACACAATCGCGACATTGCAGGAGTTAATATTTGTCCCAACAAATTTAAAAAATTACATAATTATTACCTGATCACTTTTCAGTGACATTTTAGGTCGCTGATTATTGATCGGTCTCACTAATCTATGTCAGTCATATAATAAAATTCTATATGACCATCGATTAATGACCTTTTCGGCCACTAATCATTGATCAGTCTCACTTCAATAGCCAGGTACCTAATCTGATCATCATCCCTAACACTAACACTATACAGTACTGTAACCTAACATCTAACGATCTAACTATGCACCAACAACACCCTAGTGTTACCCCTTATCCCCTTAATGACAAAGCCTGTACATGTACGGGCTCAAAATGCATTGTTTTTGATGGGTTTAGGGACCGCCCATTGTCCTTAAGGGGTTAAGCTATCAGCTAACCCTTATTTTCCCTAAACTAAAAGGTAAAGGGGTGATTTTGCAGTCAATGGGCTTTGTGTTCCCAGAGAATATATAGTTTCATGGGGTTAAATTGATATTTGGGACCTTTACTGTGTCTCAAACGAGAGACTTTGTACCCAGTAAAGCGATCTGTCAAAATTCCATGTTTGAAAACTGAAATGTGCACGTTCCAGTTTTGATTTCACAATGTCTGAGAAACATTACTCATCCATGCGTGTGGGGTATTGCTGTACTCAGGGAGTTTTACTGAACACAAATCAAGATCTATTTTCTTCTTTCACATAGCTATTCAAAAAAATAAACATTGTGAAACTGGATGTGAAAAATGTTTTCTTTTTTTTTTGAAATTGGAAGGTGCTGGTGTGGAATCGATGGCATGGGTTGAGTCAATATGCCCCTAACTATCCCTGGGTTACTTCCCTGAGCTGTCTAGTTTTTGTTAGGTTAAATTGAAATATGGAACCTCTACTGTGTCTCAAATGAGATGTGGATTGTGGACCCAAGCAAACTGATCTGTCAAAATTCCATGTTTGAAAACTGTAATGCTCATGTTCCAATTTTGAACCCGCACTGCCAAAAAGACATGCCCTATTCATGCATGTGAAGTATTCCTGTACTCAGGGTGTGTTTCTGAATGCAAATCAAGTTGTTTCAGAAATTTCATGTACCCAGGGAAAGAAATGTACTGAAAGACTATGTTTGGATAGAATGGGTTTGTTAAAAATGTTAAAAAAAATTACTGCAATGTTTAGGACAGATTGATGCTGAAATGGTTAAATAAAAAGTGTCAAAATGCGCCTAGTAAAATACTTTGGGATGTCAACTTTCAAAAAATCTATACTTTTGTTGAGCAGTTTTCCTTTTTCTGGTCCGTATTGGGAACCAACTTCCGGCATAGAATACAAATAACAAAACAAATGATGGTTTACATCCCACAGTATAACCCTTGTGATAATAGTAGATATGTTTCCCTAGGTACTGATCCATTTTTAAGATTCCTAGTCTTTTTTTTTTTTTACTGACACAGCTGTACATTTCATGATAACTCAATTCCTGTATTAATGACTTATGTTTTTTATCTAATATATATATACAATACAATGGGGAATCAATAATAATAGCAGAACATGGTTGTAACTTGGCCCTGAGAATACATTTTATAGAAACAATGCGACAGGGAGGCAATATTCAGCAGCCCCGGATAATCCACGTCCTCCACCAGAAGCCTGTTCCCACCGAGTGTAGCACAATGCAGCATCTCTCTTTGCTATAATAGAAACTTTCACAAAGCAAAACGAGCAGATTCATCCTCACCTCATGGGAACCAATAAATACAAAATAATGTTAAATTAATTTATTTGCTTCATGAATTACATTGGATTATATTTATCCAATATTTATTTAGCTTTTATTTTATTTATTTAGCTATATTTTATTTTTTTCAAATTTATATATCATACATCACATATTTATTCATATCTTGATTCTGGATTATTTACTTATTTTTGTTTATGAATCATGAGTACTTTTACTATTAGAATTGATCCTTTGCTCTGATGATCATATAATTGTTTCTGTTGCCTAAGGGTTAATCAATCATTACGTATGTGCAGAGGCACACATGGAAAGAGAGTGTATATCTAACTTCCAACAGGTTGTCAGATCAGGTAGGCATCTCAATGCAGGGGCAGGTTCAGGTCCAGAAGCCCACTGGCAGGGCAGACGGCTAGGAAGCCCACTGGCAAGGCACACGGCTAAGAAGCAGCCGGACAGGTAGGTATGTCTGGGACACGCCGGGGTCTGGTACACAACTCAGGATCGTTGAAGTAGCCAAGAGTCATACACAGAAACAGATCAGATGCAGAATCACTGTACATCAGTATACAGGGCCAGGAACACAATGCTCTAGCAATGAGACTAGGCTGATGTTTGGTCAATTAAGGCTCAATATAAACCAAACGAGGGGCAGGTGTTTCAAGAGCATTAGGGAACAGCATGGTCCAAGGAGAGGCAGAAGGAGCCTGTGATCCGAGGTCCATCTGGTAGAGTAGCAGATAGGTGATTCACTTAAATTCCAGAAGGTTGCAGGTTTGAATCCCAGTGGTTCCAGACACAGGTGTCTTGTTTGTCATGAATTTGAATGTTTTTCTTCTTTTTGTTGTCTATCAGCCTTCTAAGGTGAAACACCTTTATAATGTGGTAATAAAGCTTTAAATTTGACCCAGACAATGTTGGCACTAGTTAGTATTTATTGACCTATGTCAATAAGCATACTTTTTTGGAAAAATTACCATTTCCAAATATCTTAGAGAAATATACGATTTTATTTATATACTATATAAAATAAGGGAATTAGAGACAAATGGATATAATTGCCGCACTCATATATGATCCATCCATTCTGACCTAACTCCCCACTTTTCACCAGATCCACTATTGCCTTTTGATGCCTATGTTTAATCTTGAAAGCCTATAATTTTTGTTTTATTAGTGATAGTGTCATTTTTCTCATGTTTAGTGCATTAGGAATATAACCCTAGCCCTGTCACAAGTTATGAGAATATAAATAATAAACTGCTAAACTATTCTTAAATTAAGGTGGCAATGATTTTATTTATAATTTTTTAACAAATGTCCAAAAAAAGTCCAAAAATATTCTTTATGTATTCATTACTAATCTTTTAAAGGAAAGGCTAGTTTCGAGTGCCCATTGGTTAAATTTAATTTGTACAATGTACATTAAAGAAATGGAAGACGGGTATTTAATGCCCACATCTACAGTTGAATGCAAATGATTACAAATGTTAAATAATTATTCACCAATGGTTATTTAGCAGATCAAATTGAGAGACCATGACATTTTATGATTAAATTATACCATTATCCATAGACATTACAGGAACTTCTTACAATGCTGAAATACAACATAGATTTCCTATTTAATGATCATATTATTTCTTAATTTTTAAGATGCTATAGCATCTCAGCTTTCCTGTCTTAATAAATTTAGGATGGCATTGGCAACTCACTTTGATTAAAATCTCAGAAGAAACTTTTGATATCAATGTCAACTATAAACTGTAGCAACCAGGAAAAAACAATATTTGGGTTTACTAATCATGTCCTAAATGTTATATGACTCAGCTCTGCTGTTCCACTTACAGAAAATGCTAATTGCACTCTCTAGTGTGTTACCCTGTTCTATAATTGTCTTATTTCTTTAATCGTACAGAAACAACACATTAATATTAAGTTTTTTTGGTTTCCATAGCAACAACTTATCAGTGCTGACTAGCACCAATGCTGTAGGTATGCGGTGGCATTATAGAAGGCTGCTCAATGAATGATGCTCCCTACATTGCCTCTGATTATCCAACAAAACACCGGGCGGCACCCAGAAATGAAGTTAAAATCACGGTTCCAGAGTACCACCAGACCAATTTGAGGAAGCCAATCCAGGGAGAAATGCGTCATCAGGGACTTTAGCAGCATTTGATATTTGTTTCTTTTGATTTAACGTATTTGTTAAAATAAATACCTTTAGCCATATCTGCACAGTCCGTTTTTCTGGTTGTATCCGGCCACCTAAGGGCTAAAGAAGGGAGTGCTGCCCTGAGTCAGCACCAGAACATAAAGACTAGAACCAGTGTTTCACAGGCTCTTTCCAAGATTGCCATTTGATGAGGAGGACTGCTTCCAGACCAGAGGGTGTGGGGTTAACTTTATAACCCACAGGCACATACTATGGGTTTGGGCTCTACGGCTGCGAGTGTATATATGACCAATATTTATTCACATATTATTTGTAAAACATATTGCACTTGTGTTGTGTTAAATCTTTATTGGTAGAGTATTACCCATCTGAGAGCGGGATAACCATAAGGGAAAGGTATATACACAGCCATAAATGTCTAAACCTTGGCAACAAAAGTGAGTACACCCCCAAGTGGAAATGTCCAAATTGGGCCCAATTAGCCATTTCCTCTCCCATGTCATGTGACTCGTTAGTGTTACAAGGTTTCAGGTGTGAATGGGCAGCAGGTGTGTTAAATTTGGTGGATTCCATTGCAGTGCTAAAAACTTCTTTCTCCTCTTTTTGTTTCTGTCTGTTTTGGTGGCTAGTTAGTTGATGTATTATTGTACATGAAAGCTTGGTCTTCAGGTAAAGGCATATTTTTGTGTTATTAGCTGTAATTGTTTTTTTTTCCTTTTGACTTTTCTGGAACCAATCAAATTTTGACTGCAAGTGGGGCACAATTGCTCTAACATTGATGTACATATGAATACAAATGAGTACAAATTCATTAGATACTGGATTGCATAAAATGATCTTTGAAAATGTAAACCTGGAGCAACAGAGCATTGAAAGACAGACATAAATGCAATGATTCTTAAGGTATAATTATTATCCATAACTCATTTAAATGTCATACACTTGCCAATGCCTGCTGGAGGGATGCCTTGAACAGCTGTACTGTATGACAAGCTATTCACCTCTCACTTTTAGGATTGATTACTATTTAAATTTTGAGATGAGGCATGATAGAACAGTATGTGTAAGCTTGTTATGTGGCAGTTGTACAGTGTCATAACAGCAATAAAAGTTAGATTCATCTTTTTTAATTCAAATAAATGTCCCTTAACCTTTGTGGGAGCAAAATTATCAATGGCTTCTTTGATTAAGCTCATTTATCAGAAATGCCAAGGTGATATATTAATTGGAGCTGATTCCAGTAGTATCTTTTGAAACAATAGAAAAAAAATATAATACATTTTTAAAATGAGTAATGAGCTGAGACCATTAGTTTCTATGGTGACTATAGAATATAACCTCTCTGGGGTCTAATCGGAGGCAGGTCTGGGGGGGTAGGCAGTGCCCTGATGCAAAATATAGCCCTCTTGGGTGATCACACCCTTGTTTTGCTGCTGCTCAATGGGCTCAACAAGGCAACCTCTATTCACTTTGGACCACAGGTGCATAATAGTACATAACCATCTTCCAGGGAAATACTGGCCTTTGTACATTTTATCGATATACTGTCCTTACATACACAAGTATTCAAACCTTCCCTTACACACAAACATACTTCTGCACTTATACATAAGTTTAAGTGCAAAAGTCTGCCCTTACACAGGCACATTGACTTTCTCTCTTCCCTTTCTCTTTTTATCTCTATCTTTCCTTACTGTCTATCTCTTTCTTTCTGTATGCAAAATGCAGACAAATTAACTTATTTCTTAGGACCATTTACTAATGTGGTTACTCATTATGCACAAAAGACTACATCAGCCCTGTTTAGGCAGTGTGTTGGATGTGTAATTGGTTGCCCTTGTGAGTTTATAAATCCACGTAATGCAAGACAACTGTAAGGCAAACAAATATCTAGCAACGAATTAGTTTAGGTAGACAAAACACAATAACTGGCCAAGATCAATAGAAGTCATGAATGTAGTATAGAAAACTGAGTCCCAACTAGATCAAAATAAAGAAAAGAATCACATCCTCTGTCATTGTCTCCCTACCTTCTTTGTTTCTTCACTTCACCCCACTTCTTGTTGTCTGTTTTCTCCAGTGGTCCACATGTCCAGGCTCTACGCGGCACTATCCTGCCTGAAGTAGATCTGCTGCAGGGTGGAGCCTCAGTGAACACCTTCTTCTCAGATTAGAAGCAGGGCCGGCCCAAGACATTGTGCTGCCTGGGGCAAAGTGTAAAATGCTGCCCCGCCCTGGAAAAAAAGTGCTGCAAATATAGTGAAACAATTGGACCCTACAAAAGCATTTCCTTGGGCTCCTTAGCATGCAATCGTTCCCTCTGCTCCAGCACCACAAAATAAGTATAGATCAAATAAACAACACAAAAAACAGCACAGATCAACTGAATAAGACACAAACCAACATAACTACATACATAAATATATGTATGGAAACATTGCATAGCAGGGATAGATCCACACGTTAACAGGTATAGATCAATTGGAATTTGCATAAAATCTTAGCAATAAAGATAAAGCCCCCTAAATTTCAGGCACAGATCACAGGTTGCACACCAAAAAGCCAGCCCTGGCGTCCACACTGCCCACATAGAACCTGACAAGCAGCCAGATAACACACATAGGACCTGCCATCTTTGTCCCCAAAGAGCCCAGCATGAGTCAACTTTGTCACCAACCAGCCCGGCCTGTGCCATCTTCCACAAATCCATCTATGATACACTTTTACAGTCACTTACTAATTCACACTTTCATTCACATAATCGTTTATTCTCTCACTCACACAAATCATTTACACATATTTATTAATGCATTCTCACAAATTAATTAATTAATTATCAGACAATTCATCCGCACATTAATTCATGTATTCTCACTCAATCTCACTTATTCATTTCAATATATTTCCATATAATCTACCCTCTCTCCCTTCCCATAACCTACTCCCTTCTCATCTACTTCTCACAGTCTACCTCCCTCCCTTTTATCTACCCTATCCCCCCCTTTGTACTTCACTTACCTTCCAGCAGTGCTGCAGCGAGAGTCTCCCTGCTCTGCTGCGGTGCACGCTGCTTCACTGCTCAGCATTCCAAGCCGGCACCAAGACCGAGCTAGAAGGCTCGCAGAGGAGAGATAGTACAAGTGTCTTGTACTGAAAACTTGATAAGCGAAAACCACTCAGCGCCCCTCTCTCCTCCACTTAAAAAAAAAAAAACAATGCTTGGGGCAGCAAAGTGCTGCCTCTTTAAAAGTGCCGCCTGGGGCAATTGCCCCACTCTGCTCCATAGCAGGGCCGGTCCTGATTAGAAGAATGGAATAGAAGCTATCTTCATGTTGTTTGGTGAGGCTCCTTCCTGATGCAGAAGTACTACACCAGGCCAGAATAATGCAGTTGAATCCGCAGAGGCTCTGTGCTATTGATGCATGCATGGAAGAGGCCAGGATAATGCAGGGGAGAGAAGAAGAAATATAAGAAGAAGAGGAACTGCAGAGAAGTAGATGAAGAGAGGAGACACAAAAGTGATTATGAAAGAAGGTTAGGAAAGACTGTAGAAGTGTGTGAAAGAGCGTTTGAAAGACTGTGAGAAAGTAAATGATCCAAAAGCAAACAAACAAAAAAAATAAAAGCAAAATAACTTAAAAATGTGTCCAAATCGTTTTTTCTTTTTATCCAGTTGAATAAGTCTAATAGGTAAACTATAACGGAAATCTAGTGTACACTAAACTGCAACATGCTTGTAAATTGGCAAAAAAGTTACTTTGCAACAGCTAATTTTATACGATAAAGACACAAATATTGAGTGGCCAACTTGCGAACACACAGTGACAATCCAACATTTCTTATTACACATTAAATAATAACATTACAACAATAATAAACTTGATGCAATGTATTCATGTCAATTACTGAAAACATCAGCCATACTTTTATGTTAAAGCACAAAATTTGACCTGAATTCAAACCATGGTAGTTCTAACTCACATGACATACTTTTAAAACAAACCAACCCTGGTTTTTTTAACCCACAGCACCCTTGCGTGGACAGGCAGAGGTTAACAGGTTCGAAAATACTGACATGACACAAATCATTTATATAGTTTATTAACCAAAGTACATGCATAATAACTGGGCAAAACAAGGATTAAACAGATGTTTCTTATGTCACTTCCTGCACTGGGAGACCCTCAAAGCTATACACTCGGGTTGCAGGGTAAATGCCTCACCATTTCTGGAAGGGTTACACATGTTGTGCTCCCTATCCTGTAGTCAGGGTTTTCAAGCACCCAATTTCCCAGGTTCAAGGACATGTTCAACAGTGTTCATCTGCACTAGAACATTATACAACACATAATTTTGATTTGAAGTGCCTGTTATACTTTAATGTAGAGAATAACTGAAAACATCATATTAACCCCTTCCTTAACAACCTTAACACACACTATTAATCATTTGGCATCAACATTTTGTTCCGAGAGAGGCCGGGAGAGTGTCTTGTACATGCTCCTGAAGGCTTTGGCACTATAAGAAACCCATACCTGAGGTTGCCTGATCTTGCACTATATAAGGGCAAAAACAGGCAGAAACGCACTATCCATTATAACTTATGCATAGGGAGGGAGGACAGTGAAAGTAGGGTGCCAAATCCATCCCACAATAAATAGACCTTTTCAAGGCCCTGCCTACCTGTCCAGACAGGCCACCCATTCCAAAGTTAACCTGTTAATGTTAACAGCTTTGATCCATTCTCCCCCTCTTCCCATGATTTCACCCCCTCCAAAGCTTGTCTGACAGCTTACAAATTAATTTACCATTTGCCAACATAAACAAATACCTAGTGCAACTGATCCCCTCCCCCCTCATTGTGTGTGGTGGCTTAGGGGGTAATACAATAAACTTGGGGGAAATATTGCTCAAATATATCCCTAGTCAAACCTATCCCCTGCTTAGTGCCTAAAAGCCCCTTTGATGGAACTCCATCCCATGCCCCCAGCCATGCCTGTCATGTGGGATTGAGGGAGGGACAGGTGAATGACACTAACCGCTACTTAAAAACACCACCAAGAGGTTAGTGGGACAAGTCAATAAGGACAACGACCATGACATTGTACAAATGGATAAGGCAAAGGTTGACTCCCAAGAGTTCTCCTCAGGGTCATATTCTCCCCAAATTTGTCATGTCCATCAACAATGATAGGTGGGGGTAGGTGGGAGCAACAAAGCAGGAAAGGGATTTTGGAGAACGGCTTTAAAGAGGGGAGACATGTGGAATATTGGATTTAACATGAAGTTGGCAGGCAACTCCAAACTAAATGCCACTTCCTTTATCTGGTTAGGGATCATTTTTTGTAGACAGAAAGGTTATATCCCTCACTGCAAATTGTGTGAGAAAAAGTTACACCTGCTATCTGCACGAAATTCGTGCAATGACCGGGCCAAAGTCTGTTTAAGGGTTCATATATTTGACAGAGTTTCTTGAGGAATGGAGCCAAAAAAGGTTTAGAAGAAAGAGTAAATGGTTTTATAAGCAATTTATGCTAAAGGAAAGAAATTATACCAGTTTTCTTAATTGAAGGAAGAGAAGCATTATACTGTTCCAGTGTTTTATTTATTAATTCTGTCTGTCCATTGTACAGAGGATGGTGGGAAAGGTGTTAGACGATGAATTTGATGTGCAGCACAGAAAGCACACCAAAAACGTAATGGGGACTAAAACGACTAACAGGAACCACAATACGTCTGAAAATGTATTTCATGAAAATGCTGTCTCAGAAGCAGGTGTTAAGTATTCTAAGGAGACATCTTGGTAGTATATATGTTTTGTAGAATAATGCAGATGGATGTGGGGAGAAAGATAGACACAGAGAGAAAGCATGAGAGAGTGTGAGTGAGTGAGTGAGTGAGTGACAAAAAATGTAATCTGTATTATATATATATTCACTATTTCAATATTGTAGCTCCATATCATTACAGCATTAATTTACACTTGATCCCCCAACCAGGTGAGGAGTACAAAGACAAGTGTGTCTTGCCTACAGTCAAGCATGGTGGTTGGAGTGTCATGGTCTGGGCCTGCATGTGCTGTCGGCACTGGGGAGCTACAGTTCATTGAGGGAACCATGAATGGCAACATGTACTGTGACATACTGAAGCAGAGCATGATGCTCCCTTTGGAGACTGGGCCGCAAACACACCTCCAAGATAACCACTGCCTTGCTAAAGAAGCTGGGGGTAAAGGTGATGGACTGGCCAAGCATGTCTCCAGACCTAAACTCTATTGAGCATTTTTGGGGCATCCTCAAACGGAAGGTGGGGTTGTGCAAGGTCTCTAACATCCACCAGCTCTGTGGTGTTATCATGGAGGAGTGGAAGAGGACTCCAGTGGCAACCTGTGAAGCTCTGGTAAACTCCATGCCCAAGAGGGTTAAGGCAGCGCTGGAAAATAATGGTGGCCACACAAAATATTGACAGTTTGGGCCCAATTTGGACATTTCCACTTAGGGGTGTACTCACTTTTGTTGCTAAGGATTAGACATTAATGGGTTGAGTTAGGTTTAGACATTAGACATGTGTTGAGTTATTTTGAGGGGATGGCACATTTATACAGGCTGTACACTCACTACTTTACATTGTAGCAGTGCCATTTCGTCAGTGTTGTCACATGAAAAGATATAATAAAATATTTACAAAAATGTGAGGGGTGTACTCACTTTTGTGAGATACTGTAAATGGTTTGCTGGGTAAGGAGGATGACTGCCAGGAGGTAGTGGAAAATTGTCTAATCTAAACGGATAGGGAAATAATTCCTTCTTTTTTTTTCAGTAATTTTTATTGAAGTTTTTATTTCATAGACAATAGTAACTTACAATAAACTATTGAGTTGAAGAAAATACATTAGAAATGTGTTACAACTGATATTAAATTCCGAATTGGTCTCCAATAATTGAATTGGCTCCAGTACGTGAAAATAATAAATTAATGAATATTAAAATAAGAATATATTAGCTGGATACAATATGAAGATAAAATACTTCTGACTTAGAAAACAAAAACAAAAACCACTGGCCTTATTTCTACCTTATTGTGAACCAATTATTAATGGTACTTGTTGAGTACATGAAAATGAAAGGGGAAAAAACTAAAATACATAGCATTGTTACAGTAGCAAAGACATACATTTATAATTGGATATGCAAACATAACTACACATAGTATATGATATATGCAGAAAATTCATTAGGAAAAAAAAATATACATGTCTCTCCATGCCATTTACACAAATCCATATACAAACATATATATCCCTACATACACATGCATAATATACATACACATATACCTACACATGCATATATATCCCTGTTTCATTCCTCTTCCCCTCCTTTTTACTTACTACTCTACAAAAAGAAAGAATAACCTGTTTAAAAGTACCAGATTAAGTAAGAGTTTTTTCAAGGGCTATATTGGATATAGGAGCCCAGACCTGATCATATATAGCCACTGAATCTGAAAGAGAATGAGACATGTATTCCATGTTTTTTATATCTAACAAAATATGCATGACTTCTGAAAATTGTGTGGACCCATGTTATTTTTCCATTTCCTAACTATGGCAATTTTGGTAGCTAACAGTATATATTCCAGTAATTTTGATTTAGATCTGGAGATACCATGAGGCACTGCTCCTAAAAGAGCAATCTCAGGTGAGACTGGAACATTGAATTGAAGTAGTTTGGATGACAAGCAAAAAATTCTATTCCATAATGGTTGAATTTTGTGGCAATACCACAGAATGTGACTTAGAGTACCCTTTTCTCCACATTCTCTCCAACAAAGATGAGAAATATTTGGGAACATATGATGTAATCTCTCTGGGGTGAGATACCATCTATACAATATTTTTTTATTAATTTCTTTGTGATTAGCGCACCTAGATGTTTGGGAAAGTGTACGTACATTTTTGTTCCATTGTTCTTTTGTAAAATGTATTCCTAGTTCTCCCTCCCATTTGAGCATATAAGGTAGTTTGTCTTGAAGCATTTGCTTTTGTAGGAAAAAATAACAAACCGAAATAGCCTTTCTTATATAAGGCACTTGCTTGCAGAGACTCATAAGGAGTAAAGTATTGATATTACCTATTTGTAACAGATCCGAATAAATTGATAAACAATGTCTTATTTGTAAATATACATAAAATTGCTTATATGGTATATCCCAAATCTGATGTAATTGTTCAAATGATAAAAAGGTATTCCCATGAAACAAATCATTAACCTGTTTCATGCCTTTTGCATACCAAATGGATAAATCTATGTTAGGAATTAATAAACTGAGTGTTTTAAATGGGGTAATCTTTTGAATTTTAAATAAATCAGGACACAAACTAGCTGTCCACTCCCATGTTTTCAATGCCATATTAGATGTTTCCAGAGTAAATTTTACCCTGGGGCGAAGATGTGTAGGAAGCCATAACAGTTCTTCAGGTTTATAAGAAATTGACATAGCATTCTCTAAATCAACCCAACCAATTTGACCTGGAGGAGAAAGTAACAAAATAGCCTGTGCTAAAAGTACTGCTTTATGAAAAATATATAAATCCGGAAGGACTAGTCCACCCAGATCAACAGGTATTCTTAATAAGTTATCTGCTATTTTATTTTTTTCCCTTGGTTAATAAATGTGTTTACATCTTTTTGATACTTTAATAAAGTAGCTTTAGATATATGTAGAGGGATCATGCGAAAAATGTATAATAATTTTGGAAAAGCTGTCATTTTAAAAGCAGCTATTCGACCCAACCAGGATAAGTTATAAGTGGCCCATGAATTAAAGTCTTTTTTAATGTCTACCCACAGTTCAGATAGGTTCGTTGGAATCATTTGTTAAATGGTATTAGTCAGTTTTATCCCTAAATACTCTATATAGTGCATTTTCCTGAGAAAATCATATTGTTTTTTCAGAGTATTTATAGTACTTTGTGGTAGAATTAATGTCATAGCTTGAGTTTTTTTAGTATTAATTTTATGATATGATATTTTACCATAGTTTTCTAATATATTAAATAATGAAGGGATAGATTTTTGAGGTTTAGTAATGGTTAATAAAATATCATCTGCAAATAAATTCAATTTTAATGTGTTTCGTTCAGGTATGGGAAAACCCACTACATCTCCAGAATTACGTATTTTTATAGCTAAAGGCTCTAATGCCAATACATATAATATCGGGGACAATGGGCACCCCTGTCTTGTTCCATTTGAGATAATAATGTCCTTGGAAACAAATCCTTCATTTAAAACATTTGCTATTGGGGAAGAGTACATTGCCATTATAGCTCTGACAAACACAGAAGGGAAGCCAAATTTTTGTAGTGCTGCTTTAAGATAATGCCAATTTAGTCTGTCAAATGCTTTTGCAGCGTCTAAAGAAAGAATTGCACATGGAATTTTTTTTTTTTCCGGAAATCTGAATGACATTAATGAGTTTTCTTGCGTTATCTGATGCTTGTCTACCTTTAATAAAACCTACTTGGTCATTATGGATTAAAGATGTTAATAGTGGTGTTATCCTGTTTGCTAAAATCTTTGCGAAAATTTTTAGATCCACATTTAAAAGAGATATTGGTCTGTAATTAGCACATTCATCAGTAGATTTGCCAGGTTTTGGTATATTTATAATATAAGCTTTTAGCATTTCTTTAGGTATAGACCCTTGTGTCAAGAAATTATTAAAAAGATGCTGAAGATATGGTGTTAAAATCGAGCAAAACGTTTTATAATACGGATTTGAAAAACCATCAGGTCCAGGTGCCTTATGAGGACTGAGAGATTTAATAACCTCCTCTATCTCTTCCAAGGTAATCAATTTGCTTATGCTTTCCCTATTTTCATGAGAGATCTTAGGTATAGGCAGTGTTTCCAAGAAACCTTGTATGTCCTTAACTTGTGGGTGAAATATTGAAGGATCCTTTTTCAAATTATACAAATGATCATAAAATGTAGCAAATGTATCCGCAATATGTTTTGGGTTATATACTCTAGTATTGTATTCATTTTTCACAAAAGAAATATGAGATTTGAGAACTGTTTGTCTTAGCTTATTAGCAAGGAGTGAATCTGCTTTATTGCCTTTTTCATGATAATTATGTTTAAGTCGTCTCATAGCCAATTCAGTTTTATAGTTGTTTAACTCATCTAAATCTTTTTGTGTTTTTTGAATTTCAGTTAGTAGAATTGTAGATGGTTGTGTTTGATTTTGTGATTGAAGTGATCTCAATTGGGATTCCAACATTGTTACACGAGATTTACGTGCCCTATTCACCCTAGCGGTGTGTTGAATAAACAGACCCCGCATAACTGCTTTATGTGCTAACCATACTGTGTCTATGGCAATATCATCTGACATATTTTCTTTGAAATAATTTTGTATACATTTGCTAAATAACTCCTGCACTGATGGTTTTGCTAGTTCATATTCATTTACACGCCAGATTCCCTGCCCTTTGATAGTGAGGTCGTTTTTAATTGTAACCATCACGGGAGCGTGATCTGACCAATTGATATTACCTATAGTACAACAATGTATTTGCTGTAGCATATATTTGTCAACCATTATATAATCAATTCTGGAGTACGTATTGTGAACTAATGAATGAAAGGTGTATTCCCTATCGGAAGGATGTAGGGAACGCCATACATCTTGTAGCCCATATTCAATATGTAAATTTCTGATCCTTGCACTACTATTATTCTGGATATATTGACCCTTTATAGTTCTACTGTAAGAATTGTCAAGGGATGGATCCATTGTGATGTTAAAGTCACCACCTACCAAAATATTTCCTCGTTTGTATTTGTGGATTTCTTGGTATATCTTGCGTAAAAATAATGACTGACCTGATAATGGCGCATAAATATTAGCCAGAGTAAAATCTTGTTGATTGATAGTACAGATTAGAATTATGTATCGACCATGAGGGTCCAGGATGGATTTATGTATAGACACTGAAACATCATGTCTAAAAAAAATTGAAACCCCCCGTTTTTTCGAAGGCAATGTAGAATGAAAAGCTATAGGAAATTTTTTAGCATAAAAATTTGGTATGTTATCTGTGCTAAAATGAGTTTCTTGAAAAAACACAATATGAGCATGTGTAGTTTTAGCTTCCTCAAATGCTACTCTTCGTTTGTGAGGGGAGTTTAGCCCCTTTACATTTATAGAGAGTAAATTCAAAGACATAAATTGTAAAAATAAACTATAGAAATAAAGTGGTTTTGAGTTCTATCAAGAGCCCCTTCCAGAATCATGCAGATAATTTGATAGATAGGCCAGTAATAACTATAACTATAAAACCTTAACAACCAATTGATAACCAAATTTAAAAGTAATACCATGTCTTCAACTCTGAAATAGAGCCGAGTATTCCGAGAGCAACAATATCTATATCTTAGTGTATTGGCGGGGAGATATAGTATAAATACACATATACACATCTATATATATATACATATACATACACATACCTAGTATAAAGCTATTTATAATCTTCATGCATACACAAGAAAAATAAATGTTGAAAAGCTTTACTACTCTGAGACTTATATTCCTTTTGGAGAAGTAGACGGTGAATTTGATGCAGATCTATCTGCTGCTTTCCTCTTTTTCTGCGTCCCTGTCCATATTTTCGTAAGGTGAGTGTTAGGGCTTGCAGTATCAATGCTAGATTCTCCCATCAATCCCCATCTTTGTAAAAGATCCTGGCCTTCTCCCAATGATGCAATGACGGATGTCTCTCCATTTTTGGTGACAAGGAGTTTCACTGGAAATCCCCATTTATACATAATGGCGTGCTTCCTTAGGACTGAGGTGATAGGTGCTAAATTGCGCCGTTTTTGAAGTGTACCTTTTGACAAGTCAGGGTATATTTCTAATTTGGCATATTTCTCAGGTAAATCTCTGTGTAATCTATGGCTTTTAAGAATTCGGTCCTTGGTTTTTGAAGAAATGAATTCTTGTAATTACATCCCGTGGTTTGTCTGTGGGTATTCCTTTTGGTTTGGGAAGTCTATGCGACCTATCAAGTATAATGTCCTTTGCCGCCACATCCTTTAGAAGAAATGCAAAAAATTCCCTCAGAAATTGTGGTAAAACAGGCCCTAAAATATTCTCAGGAATACCCCTTATCCGTATATTATTTCTTCGGGATCTGTCTTCTAGGTCTGTTATTTGATTTTGTAATTTATTAATTTCTTCTTTCAAATTATTTTGTGAGGTAAAAAGTTCATTTTGTACTTCAGTTATTTCATCTACTTTATTTTCTACCTCATTTACTCTATCTCCCAAATTTTTAATATCCTGTTGGATTTTATTTGTAAAAGAAGCCATGTCACCTTTAATTTGTTGTCTTAGCATATTTAGCATACCTTGCAAGGCTGTTCTGTAGGGAAATCCCTGGATAGCTGTTAATTCATCCTCATTACAACACTGGGAGGGCTCCATGAGAGGATTGTCATCGGCGCCATCTTGGATCCAGTCAGGGAATGACTTTAATGAAGCCTGCTGCTTCAATTTGGTTGCTGATTCTCCTGCAACTTTACCCCCTGACTTTTTCAACTTTGGAGTGGCCATCTGGAACACTTATAAAGCCGAAAAGGTAATTTTTCTCCCCTTAATTTTGCCGCTTTTTATTGTTGCCAGCAGAGCACCGGTTACTCGCTTTTGCTCATCACAGTTAGCTCCCAAAA
>VKOC01047203.1:0-10546 GCA_009364415.1 Spea multiplicata
TTGGGAAAGTGTACGTACATTTTTGTTCCATTGTTCTTTTGTAAAATGTATTCCTAGGTCTACCTCCCATTTGAGCATATAAGGTAGTTTCTCTTGAAGCATTTGCTTTTGTAGGAAAAAATAACAAACCGAAATAGCCTTTTTTATATAAGGCACTTGCTTGCAGAGACTCATAAGGAGTAAAGTATTGTTATTACCTATTTGTAACAGATCCGAATAAATTGATAAACAATGTCTTATTTGTAAATATACATAAAATTGCTTATATGGTATATCCCAAATCTGATGTAATTGTTCAAATGATAAAAAGGTATTCCCATGAAACAAATCATTAACCTGTTTTATGCCTTTTGCATACCAAATGGATAAATCTATGTTAGGAATTAATAAACTGAGTGTTTTAAATGGGGTAATCTTTTGAATTTTAAATAAATCAGGACACAAACTAGCTGTCCACTCCCATGTTTTCAATGCCATATTAGATGTTTCCAGAGTAAATTTTACCCTGGGGCGAAGATGTGTAGGAAGCCATAACAGTTCTTCAGGTTTATAAGAAATTGACATAGCATTCTCTAAATCAACCCAACCAATTTGACCTGGAGGAGAAAGTAACAAAATAGCCTGTGCTAAAAGTACTGCTTTATGAAAAATATATAAATCCGGAAGGCCTAGTCCACCCAGATCAACAGGTATTCTTAATAAGTTATCTGCTATTCTATTTTTTTTCCCTTGGTTAATAAATGTGTTTACATCTTTTTGATACTTTAATAAAGTAGCTTTAGATATATGTAGAGGGATCATGCGAAAAATGTATAATAATTTTGGAAAAGCTGTCATTTTAAAAGCAGCTATTCGACCCAACCAGGATAAGTTATAAGTGGCCCATGAATTAAAGTCTTTTTTAATGTCTACCCACAGTTCAGATAGGTTTGTTGGAATCATTTGTTTAATGGTATTAGTCAGTTTTATCCCTAAATACTCTATATAGTGCATTTTCCAGAGAAAATCATATTGTTTTTTCAGAGTATTTATAGTACTTTGTGGGAGATTTAATGTCATAGCTTGAGTTTTTTTAGTATTAATTTTATGATATGATATTTTACCATAGTTTTCTAATATATTAAATAATGAAGGGATAGATTTTTGAGGTTTAGTAATGGTTAATAAAATATCATCTGCAAATAAATTCAATTTTAATGTGTTTCGTTCAGGTATGGGAAAACCCACTACATCTCCAGAATTACGTATTTTTATAGCTAAAGGCTCTAATGCCAATACATATAATATCGGGGACAGTGGGCACCCCTGTCTTGTTCCATTTGAGATAATAATGTCCTTGGAAACGAATCCTTCATTTAAAACCTTTGCTATTGGGGAAGAGTACATTGCCATTATAGCTCTGACAAACACAGAAGGGAAGCCAAATTTTTGTAGTGTTGCTTTAAGATAATGCCAATTTAGTCTGTCAAATGCTTTTTCAGCGTCTAAAGAAAGAATTGCACATGGAATTTTTTTTTTTTCGGAAATCTGAATGACATTAATGAGTTTTCTTGCGTTATCTGATGCTTGTCTACCTTTAATAAAACCTACTTGGTCATTATGGATTAAAGATGTTAATAGTGGTGTTATCCTGTTTGCTAAAATCTTTGCGAAAATTTTTAGATCCACATTTAAAAGAGATATTGGTCTGTAATTAGCACATTCATCAGTAGATTTGCCAGGTTTTGGTATATTTATAATATAAGCTTTTAGCATTTCTTTAGGTATAGACCCTTGTGTCAAGAAATTATTAAAAAGATGCTGAAGATATGGTGTTAAAATCGAGCAAAACATTTTATAATATATTATAATACGCATTTGAAAAACCATCAGGTCCAGGTGCCTTATGAGGACTGAGAGATTTAATAACCTCCTCTATCTCTTCCAAGGTAATCAATTTGCTTATGCTTTCCCTATTTTCATGAGAGATCTTAGGTATAGGCAGTGTTTCCAAGAAACCTTGTATGTCCTTAACTTGTGGGTGAAATATTGAAGGATCCTTTTTCAAATTATACAAATGATCATAAAATGTAGCAAATGTATCCGCAATATGTTTTGGGTTATATACTCTAGTATTGTATTCATTTTTCACAAAAGAAATATGAGATTTGAGAACTGTTTGTCTCACCTTATTAGCAAGGAGTGAATCTGCTTTATTGCCTTTTTCATAATAATTATGTTTAAGTCGTCTCATAGCCAATTCAGTTTTATAGTTGTTTAACTCATCTAAATCTTTTTGTGTTTTTTGAATTTCAGTTAGTAGAATTGTAGATGGTTGTGTTTGATTTTGTGATTGAAGTGATCTCAATTGGGATTCCAACATTGTTACACGAGATTTACGTGCCCTATTCACCCTAGCGGTGTGTTGAATAAACAGACCCCGCATAACTGCTTTATGTGCTAACCATACTGTGTCTATGGCAATATCATCTGACATATTTTCTTTGAAATAATTTTGTATACATTTGCTAAATAACTCCTGCACTGATGGTTTTGCTAGTTCATATTCATTTACACGCCAGATTCCCTGCCCTTTGATAGTGAGGTCGTTTTTAATTGTAACCATCACGGGAGCGTGATCTGACCAATTGATATTACCTATAGTACAACAATGTATTTGCTGTAGCATATATTTGTCAACCATTATATAATCAATTCTGGAGTACGTATTGTGAACTAATGAATGAAAGGTATATTCCCTATCGGAAGGATGTAGGGAACGCCATACATCTTGTAGCCCATATTCAATATGTAAATTTCTGATCCTTGCACTACTATTATTCTGGATATATTGACCCTTTATAGTTCTACTGTAAGAATTGTCAAGGGATGGATCCATTGTGATGTTAAAGTCACCACCTACCAAAATATTTCCTCGTTTGTATTTGTGGATTTCTTGGTATATCTTGCGTAAAAATAATGACTGACCTGATAATGGCGCATAAATATTAGCCAGAGTAAAATCTTGTTGATTGATAGTACAGATTAGAATTATGTATCGACCATGAGGGTCCAGGATGGATTTATGTATAGACACTGAAACATCATGTCTAAAAAAAATTGAAACCCCCCGTTTTTTCGAAGGCAATGTAGAATGAAAAGCTATAGGAAATTTTTTAGCATAAAAATTTGGTATGTTATCTGTGCTAAAATGAGTTTCTTGAAAAAACACAATATGAGCATGTGTAGTTTTAGCTTCCTCAAATGCTACTCTTCGTTTGTGAGGGGAGTTTAGCCCCTTTACATTTATAGAGAGTAAATTCAAAGACATAAATTGTAAAAATAAACTATACAAATAAAGTGGTTTTGAGTTCTATCAAGAGCCCCTTCCAGAATCATGCAGATAATTTGATAGATAGGCCAGTAATAACTATAACTATAAAACCTTAACAACCAATTGATAACCAAATTTAAAAGTAATACCATGTCTTCAACTCTGAAATAGAGCCGATTATTCCGAGAGCAACAATATCTATATCTTAGTGTATTGGCGGGGAGATATAGTATAAATACACATATACACATCTATATATATATACATATACATACACATACCTAGTATAAAGCTATTTATAATCTTCATGCATACACAAGAAAAATAAATGTTGAAAAGCTTTACTACTCTGAGACTTATATCCCTTTTGGAGAAGTAGACGGTGAATTTGATGCAGATCTATCTGCTGCTTTCCTCTTTTTCTGCGTCCCTGTCCATATTTTCGTAAGGTGAGTGTTAGGAGGGCTTGCAGTATCAATGCTAGATTCTCCCATCAATCCCCATCTTTGTAAAAGATCCTGGCCTTCTCCCAATGATGCAATGACGGATGTCTCTCCATTTTTGGTGACAAGGAGTTTCACTGGAAATCCCCATTTATACATAATGGCGTGCTTCCTTAGGACTGAGGTGATAGGTGCTAAATTGCGCCGTTTTTGAAGTGTACCTTTTGACAAGTCAGGGTATATTTCTAATTTGGCATATTTCTCAGGTAAATCTCTGTGTAATCTATGGCTTTTAAGAATTCGGTCCTTGATGTGGAAGAAATGAATTCTTGTAATTACATCCCTTGGTTTGTCTGTGGGTATTCCTTTTGGTTTGGGAAGTCTATGCGACCTATCAAGTATAATGTCCTTTGCCGCCACATCCTTTAGAAGAAATGCAAAAAATTCCCTCAGAAATTGTGGTAAAACAGGCCCTAAAATATTCTCAGGAATACCCCTTATCCGTATATTATTTCTTCGGGATCTGTCTTCTAGGTCTGTTATTTGATTTTGTAATTTATTAATTTCTTCTTTCAAATTATTTTGTGAGGTAAAAAGTTCATTTTGTACTTCAGTTATTTCATCTACTTTATTTTCTACCTCATTTACTCTATCTCCCAAATTTTTAATATCCTGTTGGATTTTATTTGTAAAAGAAGCCATGTCACCTTTAATTTGTTGTCTTAGCATCTTTAGCATACCTTGCAAGGCTGTTCTGTAGGGAAATCCCTGGATAGCTGTTAATTCATCCTCATTACAACACTGGGAGGGCTCCATGAGAGGATTGTCATCGGCGCCATCTTGGATCCAGTCAGGGAATGACTTTAATGAAGCCTGCTGCTTCAATTTGGTTGCTGATTCTCCTGCAACTTTACCCCCTGACTTTTTCAACTTTGGAGTGGCCATCTGGAACACTTATAAAGCCGAAAAGGTAATTTTTCTCCCCTTAATTTTGCCGCTTTTTATTGTTGCCAGCAGAGCACCGGTTACTCGCTTCTGCTCATCACAGTTAGCTCCGCCTCTTCCATATATGTATTTTTTAAGGCGAGAAAGCTTACGGTACTTTTCATGATCAGCTGAAACTTTAGGATGAGAAATTTTAGAAAAAAATATATATTTTCTTTTCTGAATCCTCACAAAATTACTTAAATTGAAAGAAAAAAAAACTGCAGCAGTTATATGGCTTATATTATAAAGTGTACATTATGGTTTCAAAACTGTTGAATGTATATATTTGGCATGCTGTGTTTGCACAAAAGTATTTATTTTTGTAAAACAGACAAAGCATTTTAAAGACTTTTTGCACAGCCATTTTGCCACCAATCACTGCCAAGCGTAGACATTTCCTGTAGTTTTTTCATTAGGTTATGTGTTATGGCAGAGAAACTTTTTCGGCTGCATTTCCGGATTACGGAAATGCCCCACATGTATAGGTTCTTTGTTTTTTGGGGAATTTGCATGCAAAAGGCAATTCAAACTACCAACGTACGTAAAGGAAGACAAATATATGATATAAAAAAAACCCTAATAATCTACTTTGGTATGATGGGCCATCAATGCAGAGTCCTGACAGTGAGGGACGGGAAGGGCAGTGGTACTTGGAGTTCCCCCTCATACCTCATACAGCAAGGAACAAGCCAGCTGCAGAACGCATAGAAGTGCACCTCTGTATTTTCTATAGGACGTACAGGTACGTCCAACAAGTAATCTTACCAAATCCTTGGAGACGTACCGTTACGTCCATAGGGTATGGAACAGGTTCGTTAACTTTATTTGCAGAGCAGATGACATTACAATATGGTGTTTGTGTCTACTTTGTCTTAACTTTTTGTAACTCCTTATTGACTGGAACTTTTCGATATGGAAATATAACCAAAAGCAGTGTTAGCATATGTCAGATGGATTTTCAGATATTAATAAAAAAGCAAACACAATACATTGCAGACATCCAAAAGCCCACACATTGAGGTAATTTTAAAGGCTGTTTTTATTCTTTCTTTCTTTTTGGGACGGAGCCACCTTGGAACAAAAACAAAGCCTGGCATGTAATCCATTATCCTCCAGACCAGAATTGGTATCTTTGTGTTCATATGTAGCTTTGATGTTTCATATCATGAATCAGTTGGAAACAAAAGTCCATTTGTTTCCACCTCATGCCGAAAGTTTTGTCATTTAGTGTTTTGCGAAATTTAAAAACACTTTATTTATCTTTTCATTACATTCCTTGTATATCTTTTTTTATAATATGCTGTAGATTTAGCTTCATGGTAAAGATATGATTGAAAACCTTTTTTTCCTAATAGGAATGCTTAATCTGACACCAGGCATCTTTATTATATTATGCAGTGGTCACCAATAGATTCTGACATATATAATACACACAATGTGGTTATCCGGCAGCATTTGGTGTAATGTTAACTTTATGCACGTGTGCTACTTTGTACATTTTGCATCATGAGAACAAACTCACATAATGTTATTTAATGTGTGGTTTTCCTGTTTGTGAATATAATAATAGTACGGGGCTTTTTCATCTCAGGTAAGCTGTTTGATGACAGAGAGGAGGCTGTCTGCTCCCTGCATTCTGTATAAATGTAACAGTTGTCCATGTAAGCACCATACCCTCGTGAGTCTATGCTTGCAGGATGCGACCAAGATTGCTCACTCACGTTAGTTGGGGGCATTCCTGCTGACATCACGGAAAAAAACTACACATAAAGGGGCGGGGCACTGTTCCCATCACCCGGAGGATTCGAGTGACCTGGAGAACCAGCGCTTTTCCTAGAGCTCTCTGAGCCAAATCATTACATTGTATCTACCAGTGAGGACTCAGCTATGTTGGCTTCTACTGTCAGAGAGGAGACCAGGCTGTCAGAATACATTTATGAAAGTGGGTCAAACACAGGCCACTTCATAGCCCTGGGATAGGTTCAGGATGTTGTAGGGTAACTGGAGAAGTTATAAGGCAGATATGTGATCTGCCCAACCATTTAACAGAACAGCAACAGGGAGATATGCCGCTGCCGCCATCCACTCTGCGGTAATTAGGCCAGAATACATCCCTGCAATGCATGTATTCCATGTATACAAAACTCACAACACTATCTATCAATTAATTAAACTTATACACAAAATACACCACTTTCGTAGTGAGCAAACAACAATTTAAATAACAAAAATATATTGTAAGACCAATACTTATCTTGTTGTTCACTTTTCATACTTAGGCTTCATTGTAAAGGCAGTACTGGCTATGGTGCAAATTTTTCACACATCTGTTTTTAACTATGGAATTTTCACAAACTGCCTTATTTTCCTACTATATAAAATCACATAATCACCGCCTAACAGTATTGAAAGTAAGTTGCAAAAGAGAAAATAGATGGCAAAGTGGAAATGTAATGGAAGTGTAAAAAAAACCCTCACATAACTTAATGCATCTTAGCATTGCCAGGTCAAGCACAGATCCTGATTTCACAAATAATGAGATTTGAGTGGTTGGTGGTCACTGCAATGTGATAACAAATGATTACTTTTGATATTTTTAGTAAAACATGTGAAAATCACACCATGCGTGCAGGTGTCCCATGTGGTGCATGACAGCTAATCCAGATTTTCTTTGTATTGTATACATAATATTAACTTGACAGTATGTTCAAAAGGATTTGATCCCCCTCCTATGGGCCACTGCTTTATGAAACCATATTTTATATTCACTTTAACAGCTTAGAGATATACTCTTGCAAGGCAGGTGTGCTAATAACTTGCAATGGAACGCACCCGGCTTGACCTTGTAATTCGAAAAGCTGAGACCATAGCTTTACGTGCGTCAGTCTGTGTCCCAAATTCTTTATACACCACAAACTGAAATTATAGCAGGTGTCACTGTATGCAGAAAAAAATATTTGAAAAGGAATAAGAAAGGAATATATACACTATATGGACACAAGTATTGGGACACCTGACCATTATACCAACAGGGACTTTGATGACACTGTCTTCTAAATACATAGACATTAATATGTAGTTGGTATTTTGCTGCTATAAGAGCTTCTATTCTTCTGGTAAGGATTTCCTCAAGATTTTGGCGTGTTTCTGTTGGGAATTATGGCCCATTCATCCAGTAGATGTTCATTCATTCAGGCACTGATGTTGGACAAGAAGGCCTGGCCTGTAATCTCTGTTCCAGTCCATTCCAAAGACAATCAATGGGGTTGAGGTCAGGGCTCTTTGTGGTCCAGTCAAGTTCTTCCACATCAAACTCATTCAACCATGTCTTTATGGACCTTGCTGGAATAGAAAAGAGCCTTCCAAAAACTATTCCCACAAAGTTGGAAATGTCTCGGTATGTCTCCTCATTCAATGGACTATACATTATACAGGGTCAGTTCACCCCTTCTTGGTGGAGAAACCTCTCTGTCTTGGTCCTTCATAATGATTTGTATGGTAGTTCAACCCACAACTCTTCATCCAACTCTCCTGGCAACTTACCATTTAATGAGGAAAACCCTATAGCCGGATAGTATTTGTAATTTAGTTATTGGACAAGGGACCCGAGAGGGACCGCAGGTATTCTTTTGGGGAGTATGGGATAGAAACTGAAATGTACTGTTTGGGGACAAGCAGTGAGAACAAGTCACAATTTCGAATTACAGCTGTCTCAACTGACTTGTCACAAGGAAAGGCATAGACACTTACTCTGTCTTCATGTTATTCCTTGGAATGGAGCTGAGCGTTCAAAGAAGTTATTTTCTGTGCTTGCAACCAGAGATCTCCAAACTGGAAACAAGAGCAACAGAATTTTTGTGGCTACAATCATCAAGATAAAGTACTACGTAGAAATGGAACAGCCTCCCATCAGGCGACAACACAGGGGCGTAATTAGATACCACAGGCCCTCAGTGTGAAAGTTGCTCCAGGGCCCTCCGACTTCATAAGCAACATTGACACCTTTGCCCTCAAACAGTTGTACCATCTTTGCTCTTAAAACAGCTTTTCAGTGCCATCTTTGCCCCCCAAACATGATATTAGTCCCATTTTTTTGCCGCCAAACAGCATGTCTGTGCAACTGTTTTATGAAACAGCTTGCCAGTGCATCCGAACAGCCTACCTGTGCCCTCTTTACCACCAAACAGCTTGTCAGTCCCCCAAACAGCTTGTCTATGCCATATTTGTCCCCAAACAGCTTGTTTGTGCAGACTTTGCCCCCAGATTGCCTGTACCATCTTTACCAAACAGCTTGTCAGTGCCCTAAAACAGCCTGCCTGTTCCATCATTGTCACCAAATAACTTGTCATTCCTCCAAACAGCCTGCCTGTGTAATCTTTGCCCCCACACATACACATATATGCTCACACAAACGCCTACACAAGCAGACATACACATTCATGCTCATACACACAATTATACATACACTTTCATACATACATACACATACATACCCATACATACTCCCTCTCGCAGCTCCCACAGTTTTCTCTTTGTCTGCCCCTTTAAGTCTGCTTTCCGTGAACGCCAACGGCATGCAGCTTACCAGCTATTTGTGAACAATTTTGGAGTGTCCTAATGGAAGCAGGAATGGAGCGGGGTCATGTTACGTGACAAGCAAGAATGGTAAGCTGTTAGCCCTTGGCACGAACGAAGAGCAGATTTAAAGGGGAGGGATTTAAAGGGGCAAGCAGGGTTTGTCTGGGCCCCCTAGAGTGGTTGTTACACATGGGATAGACAAGACCAAGTAATGATTAAAGTCTGAGTCTTTAGAGCAGGAAAAATGAGTAGACCAAATGGGTTCTTATTTGCCTTCAAATCCTATGTAGACAACAATTACCATTAAATGCTGGAGATGTTATTGTGAGCATCTTTTCAATTCATTTGAAGACCCATCTAGACCAAACGAAATGAGTTTGCTGACTTGTCCCAGCCATGTAAAGTTGTAACCACTTCTTTTATTGGGTGTAGGAATAATCAAATATACCTTCCATATATAAGCAGGGCGTAGGTCTTTTTCCACCCTCTCTCATATTTTATTTCGTAGTCACAGCTGAAAATGGTTCTCTGGCTAGCAGTCGGTATGTCTCACCAAATGGTGTTAATTTTGAACTATTTTGCTAGTGGCTAACATCATATATAAGTGATTTTGTTTTTCCCACTACCCAGTGACACCATTTCATTTTTGAGTGCAACACACAACTATCTATATCATTATGCATTGTATAAACTGTATGCATTTGAGGGTAGTATGCATAATATGGGGTCTGGACCTAGATTTTGGATTTCATAAAACAGAGCCTACGGAAAAGACAAGATGAAAGCCACATAACAATATCTGATGGCTGTTTCAAACATTTCTGCTAGTTGCTTATATTATCCCAGTTTTCCAAGCCATTCAACTGGCTAGATTTATAGAAAATTAAATAAGCGCTTCCATAGTTATTATATGCATCTAAGTTCAACATTTACTGTTATATTTGTTTTCTGTCTATTTATGTTTAAAAAACATATTTTAATGTAATTATCAAACTAATAAAGAAAATGCCATTCAATTTATAATCTGCATAGCTGTTGCCAGCTGTTTACAATCACAGAACCCTTCATGTGGGTTACATATATATATTAAATTATTAACTCACATGAAACATCATAATTCCTACATAACATTAGCCCAGAGATCTGATTAAATTTGTTTTGGTAAAGCATAAATAATAAAGATACAATTTTGAGAGAATCCATAATTTCTATACACACAATTATA
>VKOC01047205.1:0-82453 GCA_009364415.1 Spea multiplicata
GTATCAGGCTCCAGGGGTTTTAAATGTCCAGCACCTGTGCCTGACGCCAGCCTCATAGAAATCCCGGACCGGATCCTGTGGACTTCTTGCCTCCTGGAAAACCCGGGATGGAGTTCCCACAAAATGGGGAAATGGAGCATTGGCCCACCCTACTCTCCAATTGCTCCACCCCAGGGACCCATATGTATGATCTGGATAGCACCTGTACCCAAATACCACACTAAGCATCTCCCTGGGGTTTACACTGTCACAATATATATATATATAAAATTGGAATTAAGTTTAATATGGTATTTTAGACATGACGTATGACTGCTTCTTTAAGGCCTTGGGCATTAAACTGATATTTTGGAACAGGGCTCCACTTGAACATGTAAAAAAGTTGCATTGTAACAAAAACCAAAAATTGTAGAGACTTAAATAACAAGATTTTTTTTTGCCATGATGTTAATATTAAAACTTTGCTTTGCACCCAAAAATATTCTATGAGTTCTCTTTCTCCACTATACTATATGGAACGTGTCTAAAGACCAAGGTATACTGTATAGTGTACTCAATGTAGGTTGCGTGCATGGAACTTTTTCTGTTGAAAATCACAAAAAACAATAAATTGCTTATATTACTTTCTAATCGGGTGCTCCATAAACCTACATTCTCATTACCTGTCCAATTAAACTTGAGAATACAAAGACACCTGTAAAATAATTCAATAGCTGGAACAGTATTTCAAATAACGTTTGAGGTTCAGGAAGTCCACCTATGGTGATCAAGGTGCGGACAGCAAAATAGTAGGATCTCAGGTACCTGATGACACAGAGAACAAAAACAAACAAACAATTTTTTGTCTATAAAGATCATTTTTTAAAATAAAAGAGAAGAGAAGAGATTTTAGATTTTTCTTCTGTTCATTCAGATTGTATTATGTTAAATGATAAAAATAAACTATTAACATGTCTGGTTTTTAATACATTCTTACGTTACAGCATTTTTTCCCCACCTGCCTAAAACTTTTGCACAGCACTGCATATATTCGAAAATAATATACAGTGAAGGAAAACTGATTTGATCCCCTGCTGATTTTGTGTGTTTAATGGTAGGTTTATTTGAACAGTGAGACAGACTAACAAGAAAAAAAATTCCAGAATAACGCATTTCAAATAAGTTATAAATTGATCGTCTTCAAGTGTTTTACTAGTTTGCCACGTTTTGACACTGAATTGAGCTTCATTGTGGTAAAAGACAATTTCCAGCCAAATATCTACAAAATAATAAAACTGATCTGAAAACAAAAAGCACACAATGTAGGAGGCTTTGATAAATTCATTTAGTAATCCTAAAAGCTGCGTAGGCGACTTTTAACACATTATTTCAAAGTAAATTAATTGAATGTTCTTTTTAAGTTCATGTATTAAAGTAAATTTCCCTGTGTATCGTAATGTGTCTGTAATACAAATAATACATTTTAAACACCAACTGTTATTTCTTTATGGTATTCCTACTTATTTTTTATTATTATTGCAGGTTCCGCTATAACAAGTTTCCACTTCTGGCCCGTATAAAGAAACTGTTGTGAAATGTGAGCCTTTTGGCTTTCAAGATACATATTTTTTATTCTAAATCTTTATTTGTCTATAAAACTATAATAAAAAATATAATTTTTTTTTAATTGCTGAACAAATGGACCATAACATAGCTACATATGTGAAGACATGTGCGAAACGATTGAAAGAGCGTAATATTCAATAATAAGCACGGATTGTTAAAGAGCTGATAGAAAACACATACATATTACTTACTACAAATGGGTATTAAAAATAATGCTATGAGCTATGGCAGAATAGGGTTGCAAAACAGTAATAGGCATTTCAGACCCTCAAGCACTGAATTAAACAATTGCTATAATAGACTGCCAATATGTAAACATCTACGATACAATATAGCCCCACTGAGGATGAATAATGTGTGTACTGACTAATGTACTTGCAGGTGGAAACGCATTTAACTGTTTTAGAAACCACATAGGATTTTATATGAAGGTAAGAGGAAATATATATTTTCACATTTTTATATATTTTCCAAGTTTCTCTTAAAAGTTCATTTTAAATAGTGACCTACATTACGCATTTCAAATTGAGTTTTGATGTCATTAGAAATGTAACGTTTTCCTAGATATCATTATGATTTTTATTAGATAATTTTCATAATCAAATTTTTGTACAAGATCAATATATTGGTATGCCTATGGGAAGTAGACATGTCCACAGTTCCCATAATGTGCTCATATTCAGTAAAACCAATACCAAAAGAATACCAATATACACTATAACACATTTGTGTTAATAAAATGATCGCATTATTAGAAGCAGCATTATAATAATAATATTACATCCATTCTTATATATATCTATATATATATATAACATATATATTGAAACTTACATATTTCCATTTCCATCATATACCCACTTAGTGCTACCAAGTCCTTCGTATGTGGAGGCCCAGTAGTAAATGCATGCATTAATGTGGAGAATAAACAGAAGATATCCAGTTGTTCGAATTACTCTACAAAAAAAGGAAAAAAATAGTAACTATATTAGCATTGCTACACACTTTAGTAAATGACTAATGGCTCTTTTTTTTAGCATGTTCTACAGTTTGTACTTCACCTATAGATGTATGCCTTCTCCAGGAATGCTTCCAGCCGATCATTAAATTCAAAGAATGTACAGTACTGTTTTAAAAAAAAGACAAAACAACATTACACAAGCGGTTATACCAACACATGCGGAAATATGGTGCTAGAAATGAGTTCTGACCAGTTTCAATGCTGGTTGGTGCTTGTGCTGTTTGTGCTATGGCTCAGAAATAGCATTTTTGCAGATAATAATACTGTTCTGTAATGTAGCTTTTTGCATAGTTATTATTTCAAATGGTATAACTAATTCTTGCCAAAGTTGTTTGGCTTCAAATTCAACTTTGCTTTATTGAACAGTTCTGCACTTCTTGACTGAATACTATATAGACTCCTATACCACCTTCTGCTCATGGATGTGAACAAAGCATGCATCCATTTGATGGATGGAGAGAAAGCATTATCCAGACTTAAAAGGTACAAAAGGTGTCCAAGTGCCCAGTTGTGTACCTGAGTACATGGGGAAACGTAAGAGTACTTAAGGGGCCATTAGGGTTTCCACGTGGCAAAAAGCTTAATGGTGGACTAATCAAGGTGACAGTAGTTGTGATGCAAAAGCACTTGGCTTTCTGTCCCAAGCGTCTAGTTGGAAAAACAGTGTTACCTTTAAAATTCGATTTATCCTTAATAATGGCTTGATTCCAACGACTGTGTACAGAAGATCAAATGGTATGACAGATGCCACGTCAAACTGTGAAACAACATAGCACAGTTTAGCTTTCCAATGAAATGGAACAATTGACATTTTGTTCCGCTGATG
Source organism: Spea multiplicata (assembly GCA_009364415.1). NCBI lineage: Eukaryota > Metazoa > Chordata > Amphibia > Anura > Pelobatidae > Spea > Spea multiplicata. The sequence goes on from VKOC01047205.1 coordinate 3,453, forward strand.
TACTTATGATGTTCTCACTGGGCACCAATACACATTAACCTTTGATGGCCACCAGCTGATAAAATTGGTTTGTTCTATAGTCAACAACCTTGGATACTTTTCAGGAGAAATGGAATCTAATTATTTTCAATTCAGAAGCAAATGGATTTTTTCCAGTCGTAAACAAATAGCTTCATTTAGTCAGTGCTATTTATTTAATTGATTCCTCTATGAAAACGCAGTAGTATATTTGAATGAGGTCTCTTAATATTTGGATGCCCGTTTGATAATATGTTTTTGGAAGAAACATTTTAAATACCTGAAAATAAACTTTCAGGATCTGCCTTGGAGGCTCTAGCTGATTATAGCGCTTCCAAGGAAGCCTTTTATATCATTAGTGTATAGTTATGCACACTTCTTGCCCCCCAGGATTGTGTATTGCCTCTAACCTTGCTTCCCATGGCCCTCGTCCATCCTCTTGGAGGTAGGAGAGGAGACGTTCAGGCCAAGATACTTTGGAAGTGTCCAAGTGCACATATTGCCCTTGATTGAAATATACAGAAGAATTTGACAAGAGATAAGAACCATTCACCCCATTCTATAAGATAAATCTATTATAATTGAATATTATTATTGAATATACTGTATATTGATCCAATAGACTGTAATGAGAAAGTATGGGATAAAAACCCATATTTTATCTGTTACATCATATGGCAGAATAGGTATTTAATTATCAGACAATAAGCTTTTCTTATTGAAGCCAGCCCAGAATATCCAGAAATATGAATACACAAAATACACAAAATGTTTTCACACCACAGTAACCAACGTGACTCTAAATTTCAAGTTTAAAAAGAATAATAAATAGTAAATATACCATTTCTGATACAGATTCTAGAACAGCATTAATATTTTTAAATACCACTGATTATTATGGTCATTTATATAACGCCAACAATTTACGCAGCACTTCTTACAATACATATATTCAAGGGGAAGGACAAGACTAGAATTGACAGACTGATATAAACCGATACATTAAGATTTAACACATATTACTATTTAGAATCTTTTTTTATGTTTTAGTCCCATACATCCAAGCATTTGTAAGGTAATTCCATTGGGAGGTGATATTTAAACTTCACCTTGCATTCATTGGCTTGCATTTAATTGAACAAATCTCTCCTTTAATTAATTTTCATTGATCTTGTGGGATATGTTGTGATTTAGACGTTGAATGTGTGCACAGACTGTTACAGCAGCAAACTTAGACTAAAGTCTAACTTGCGTTTGCACCTGCAAAATATTTCTTCACTCAACAGACTTAATAAACAAAAACAAGTAACTTAAAAAACAAAGAAGCAAGGGTCTCCTTGATCCACTATTAGCCAAGAGGGGGCAGACAATAGCCCTGATTGCTCTACCCAATGCTCAGTGGAGTAGGGAGTAATACAGGTACAGGCTCCAACTATATCCCTCTTTTTCTCATCCTCCGGGGTGGGAGTTAATTTATAATGAAAGATCCTCTTGAAGGCACCACCATATCACCTCCCTACTCCATTGTAGTGTTCCAGGTTGAAGTAGTACAATAAATGTAGTTGTGTTAGTCCTACGGGGCAGTTAATTCATATTTCCCACTCTTCTAAAGTGAATCTCTCGATTTGATCGAAGGACACATATAAGGAGAATTATATTTTCTTGAATAGCCAAGTGGTTTGGCATATTCCTTTATCTACACTTGGGAATGTTCACCTCAACAACTCAGTAAGTTAAACATCTTTAAAAAAAATCACAGCCATGTTAGTGACCATATATCAGGGACACTTGGGAAAGATTCTCCATAGGAAGAACAATAGCAAGTGGTAGTACAGTTTTTAACAAAGAACAACAAAAGAATATCTAATACTAGATTAATTATTTATAAGAAAAGCATAAACAATGTTCTGTTTAAAGTGCAAATTCTCACCCGAAACTTTGTTGAGTCCCAGTAGTTTTTTCTTGTTAATTTCCTGTCTGTCTTGTTATATATATATATATAAAAAAACAATATGTTTATTTTAGGCAGTTCATTTGTATCAACATTATTCATTTTAATTAATAACAAAGCCCTGTAAGTTAATTAGAAATGTTTTCAGATAATTCCCATATTGCATTTTATGTACGTTAATGTATTTTTCTTTAATATAGCACATTTAATACATTTTATTTGACCTTGTACTAGTAACAGTAGTTTGGGTGTCTGGACATAATTAACATGCATTTATGAAAAGGTTTGGAGTCAGTGTAACATACAGTGACATGTTAGTAGTGAACAATAGAGTTATTAACTGAATACAGATCATATGTTTTTTTTTCTCTGCTATTAGAATATATGTGCGTATTAGATGGTTCAGAAATTGTCATTGAATAATCCTATTTTCCAGAGTGGATAAACCTATAAAGTACCATTATTAATCCCAGAATGCACTACATCTTATATTAACAAAGGAATAAATTGTGTGTAATTTTCCATTGGCATGCTATCGGTTCAACTCTATCCTCATTCTAAGAATAATAATTTTGTTTAAAAGTATGATCAGTACACTTCTGCATAAGGCTTGGCTGGGGATGAAAAGGGGACCTGGAACTTTAAGGCCAGTGGCTGCTATGCCTATGTGCTTAGGCTTTGAAAGCGTGTGGCTGTGTTCATCCAGCTGTTGGACGGACGCAATCTGTCGCTGGAGTGGCAGTAAGAGCAAGTATGTGGCTCCGTCATGCTCTTGCCCTTTGCGTGGTTGGTCAGATGGCCAATCTGGTCCTGCTTCACAGAAAGCCTCTGCCAAAGACATGGTGACTCAAATGCCTTTCTCACACAGCTCCTCAGATTAGGGACAGGAATAATGATTAACTGAACGCCCTAAAGAAAAAATGCATGTAGTTTATAGCAACATTTTTAAAATAAGATTACATACTATTATATCACCGCCTTTTATAAACTGAAGTCTTGGTTGAAAAACAAACATATCCAGAAGATACAATGTGTCACAGATATAGTCAACTGTCATCCAGTACAACAGGTTGTGAGATGTTTGGAATGGGAAGACACAACGCAGTGGAATAAACCAGCAGTTCCAGTTGAATGATAGAGCGACGAGGAATAACCAAGCCACATAAAACGGATCTGTAGAAACAACAAATGTGTATTGCATGCAGAATAATGAATTAAATGCATACATATATTTCTCAAGAACTGTATTGTTCTGTGCACTCTTATTGGATGAAATATGTATAACTGCCTCTTGAGATAACCCTTTACACCTTTTTTAATTGCTGCTGAGTGGTATTATGTGTGCTGTTTGTGAAGTTTTGTGTGCTGTTTTGTTCTTATAATTGTTTTAGTGATATTTGGTTTACATACGTAGGATTAAATACGAAGGATCTGAGTTTCTTTTAACCTAAACCGTGGATTTAACCTAATTTGCTCCATGCAATCAATACAAAGGCTGCTGTAACCAATCAGCCTCTGTCAAATGATTGTGGTGACTATAAAATAATTTCATACTGAGAGCAGGGAGTTAAAATGGCCAAGATGGGTCATTACCTAATACATTATTGTTTTAACATATTTTTTTCTGTATGCACCATTGGAAAGATTTATTACATACATTTAACTGTAAGACATTTAAACTTGGAAGAATTGGAAGCATTGTGCATCCCATGTATAGATTGTTTTTTTTTACTTTCAATTTGGGATTACACTATATAGCAGGACTTTTCCCATGTATGTTACACTGAGGAATCGTTTACAATGGGTGCTGTGTGCTGCCTATGCATATTGGGCATGTTTAGTGCATGTTTAGTGCAACCCCCCTTTTGGATTGCCACTATGAAACCAAAAGTCTTTGTCTAAAGAGAAAATGTATTGGATAATTTTGGAAGACTGTAGAGACATTTTCAATAGAAAGAAAAAACTACTCCACTCCATATTAAGTTGCATTTGAGATATATTCAAAATTTAGTAGAAATAAAATATCAGCATTTATCCAAACATAAACAGTATCTAAAAGCAAAATCAACAGAGGTGTCACAGAGGTGACTGTGTGTTACCTGTATAGCCATCAATAGAGTAAGGGATCCGGAGACGTTTTTTGAAGGAAGGCCTCTTAAATTTGCAGCACAGCATGTCGCAGTAATGTTCTTCCTCTTGTTCAGGCTGTCCATCTACTTGTCTTTCTTTCTGCGTTTCACTATCTTCCTTCTTTGCAGGTGGTGGAGGCTGGGGAGGCTTATGTTTCACAGGAGCTAGAAAACATTGCATTGAATGTGTGTTCCACCGTCTCCTTATTATGCTTCAAGGCCATGTCTTTTTTGGTTCATCATGTCTGTTGGCTTTCAATATAATTTCCCTCTAAACTGTACCACTAACAATTAGGATTGACTGGTGTATAGTGCATATGAAAATATATGTATTTATAAATGGAAACAACCATGAACCATTGAAGAAACATTTCTTCAATCTAATAATCATACCGGGGATTGCCCAGTAGCTGAGGATCATAAATGTCACTTTTCAGGCTCTTAAGCACAGTCCTCTTGGGCAATAAGGTTCAAGAACAATAAATTGTAGCAAACTGTGTGTTTTCATTCAGTGCACATTAAAAGCCCCAAAACAAAATGATAAAAGTAAACTCTAGCTCCCACTGGAGCCTTTGCTTGCCCAAGCGAAACACCCACTACCTTCAACCACCGTGTCAGACCCAGCTAAGCTAGGCTCTGGAAAACCTCCCTAAAACAAAACACCCCTGTCCAGGCCGGTAATCCCACACTTGGCTCGGGAATTTCTAGAGTCTCTCCCTGCCCTGGGAGCACAGGGGAAATTCTCAGCTTCTCAACCTCTCCCCCTACACGGTCTCCCTGATTATGAGGCTCTGGGGGTTAACTATCTGTCACCTGTACTTGATGCAGGCTTCATAAGAATACTTGACTGGATCCTGTAAATATCCAGTCTCTAACTGGAGTTACAAAAATTCGTGGCATAAGCCCACCCTGCTCTCCAAATGCTCCACCCCATAGATATAATTTCCGCCTCATCTTTGCAAAAAATCTCCCTCGGACCATCACAATATATATGTATTTTATATAGTGAAAACTGATAGATCACCTTAAAATTCCTTAGGGATACTCAATACCTAAATAGTGGTGACAACCATGATAAATACAATGACAATCTTCTCCAAACTGATAAACCTGCGGATTCTTCAGCACCAAGTGAATAAGGGTTTAAACATTGGAAAGTTCATGGAAATCACCTATGAATTTCTCTGTGTAATTTGTTACCCCTTTTCCCCAATAAATGTATTAAGTGAATATTACTTGTAGTGGGGCTTGGTTCCGCAGATGAAATATCAGAGTCAGCCAGTTTTTCTTTGTAATGTCTGGTCCTTTCCCGCATACGTCTAATGAGTTCATGAATTTGGACTTCTGCATATTCACTTGTGATGGCCGATTCGTCTTGTCTGTCATCTTTACTAAATAAACAAAAGAAAATTCAACAAAATGAGTGCAAGTCAAGTTTCTCTCGAGTGTGCAGTAGGCAGAAGTAAATATGTTAGTTGGACATTTTCATTGACCTGGTATTATACTGGCAGTAATCAACCATTTGGAGCCGGTGATGGCATAAGTAAAACTGGCAATACAAAGATGGTATTTTTTTGCGTCAGGGGAGCAGGCTTCCTGAAAATGGCAGAACCTCTGCCCATACCCTCTTCCCCAACTGGAGAGAGAGTAAGTAAGAGTAAGAGATTTTAGGGCATTATAATATATTATATTGCTGCAAAAAGTTAATAAATGGCCTATTTACATTGAATGGAGAATATCTGTTAGACATAAAGGCCAATTTAGTGATTTATTTCAGCAGAATGTAACATTTATGATGTCATAATGCCAACAGATCTGATGAATGTTCATGATAAAAATATGAATGTTAATTCTTCAAACAAGACCATGCCCTTTGTTTCTGATTGCCACAAAAAACATTTGCTTAAAAGGGTCACATGCTAAGAGCACGTTCTGACTTATGTAAATGATTAGCTGAGACTGATACAAAATAATTAAAGTTCCTAATAATATTTACACATATCCACCCAGCTGCCTATTTATACACATATATGTTTAAATAATATAATAATATATTGTCTCATCAGCTGAGGTTAAGTATGGGTTAGCAGGTTAATGCAGGTTAAGTAGGGTTAGAATCCAGCCTTTTCCAAGGCTTAGCTGTAGCTTTGCTATACCTTACTGTTGGACATTTCAGTGTTATGCCTCACTGGCAGCTCCAATATACCAACACAAATGGCATAAACAGGCCTAGGCGAAGAAGACTGGGGATGGCTGGATGAAGATCTCTACTACATTGATACGCGTTTAGTCCGTTGAGTAGATCATTGGCCTCCATTGTGCCAATCCCAGTTACACTATAAGGGTCTTCTCCATAGTACTTATTGGTCGTTATTTTTCTAGCAGCAACCCCGGAAATCTGAATGTGTATGCCTTTTATACTTTTTAGGTTGTGCGGTCACCTAGTTTGCATTTTTTATATAATGATATGAAAGTGCACTAAACAAGGCCAAGAACAAAAAAAGTTTGACATCACACAACAGGTAAAAAAAACATGCAGACCAGTTAGATTAAACAATATTGCTGCCAAATCTATATTTTTGGGGTTTTTTTGGTGGCTGACAGTGTTATGTGTGCATAGGGTGCAACCCATGTAAATTCCCGAAAAAAACAATTTTAAGCATGTTTAGAAGCACATTGCTTTCAAGAATTGAAGCATTGAATGAAAACACCATATGCCCTATATTTAAGATAAGATGAAAACCTGCTCTCCATCCAAATGAAGATCCTCCTTAAGGAAATGTTTGGAGTGTGTGATGGCATAGGAATAATCTTCCGATAAAGCTCTCTGGTACTTGCATGTTCAGAGACGACACTTGTTGTAATCTCATACATAATTCATTGATCAGTGGAAAATAGAACAACACTCTAAGGTGCTTAGTCCTTTTTTTAACAACTAACCACTCACTCAGTGTCTTACAGACAAAAGGGGAAAAACTACTGTGATGCAGGTTGGATTTTCATAGTAGATCTTTAAATTAGATGTTTTTTTCTGTTTAAACAGCACAGGAATTGAATTTACTGTCGGATGTGCTGGAGATTAATACTACATCCTCCTCATGATACTGTAGTTAAAGAGACAGATGGTGAAAAAAACAAACTGTAAAACAATTGCAATAAAATAATCATGAAATAAAAGCACACAAATGCGAGATGTGGCAGAAATCAAATAGTGCAGTGCATCTAAAATGGTAAATACTGGAAGAAAAATATTAACATTTCGTTTGTAAGAATTGGAGTTTTTTGAAACGTGCTGTAATGCCGGCAGCCGACTAATGACGTAAGTTCTGCGCATGTAATGTGCGGCCAGTATGAGGCACTGTCGGCCAGATGACACATTTACATGGGTCAACTTAAATAATGTAGTCCCTTGTCACTCCATAAGCCTAATCTTAACAAAATTTTAAAAAATCCCCACAATTTAAATTGGTTGTAAAAATGCACCAGGAGCTAACCACATATCTCATACACAGTGGCATTTCAGTATCTCCGCTGAAGAACGCATTTCTGTAGCATAATGGGACATTTCCTTCATATGGATAAATCCTTATCAATGTCTTGGAATAGGTGAACTTCACATTTGAATGTATTTTGGGCCAATATTTACAATATGTACAATATTTACATATTTATTTGGACTTCATTTATATTTTCACATGGGGCAAATGGATTTTCTGAACTTCAGTCTACCCTATTCAATATATAAAAGTATATTTCAAAAAGAATTGCTATAGACATCCATAGGCTTAAAGCAACATTGTCTCAAGTCACTACAGGATGAAGAAATTTGAGGTCTATATGATTCCATTCAAGTTGGCAAACAATGAAAAAATGAATCACAAACTATGCGAGTTGGACTAAAGTCCGGTTCATGCATTCACCACTGACGACTAGTATTTGCTCTCGTAATACTCGATCCACTCGAATGTATAAATGTCAAGTTGATTGCAGTTGCAAAAACAAGCAACCCACAGATTTCTGAACTCCTAAGTGGCTTGCAAATCCGAGTGAGGTGTCAAGTCCCAAACTCGACTGACCACTTGACATTGTTGTTTCAAGTCACTACAGGATAACTTATTTTTCAATCCTTTTATATCTGAGATGAGAGATTATTTTATGATATAAATCGTCCTCATTCATTTTCTTTTTCGAAACCTCAATGTGAAAAATGCAGCATGTTGACCTAAAAAACAATTATTCTTTATTCCTGGTGAAAGAATTCCAGTTAGGTGTATTGAAACATCTTTCTTTGTATTACATTCTCTGTAAAAGGGTTGCCTGCTGCCGTTTCTTCCAAAGAATCAGTCACTCAGTCACTATAGGATGAATTCTCTAATCTTCTTTCCTTGACTCTCTTAGGAGAAATATAGCTCTGTTTCAGCACGTTAAATGCAAGTCCCAGGTACCAGAATAAATGAGAAAATGATTGAAAGTTAATTACAAATTTTACACCAGACACCCTGGAAGAGAAATGGGAGCGCAGCTAAAGTACCAATTAATTTTTCATTTCAAACACTCTTTCTTTTTATGTCTGATGGACAGCAAATACTTTGGCTTGCCTTGAATTTCTAGCTTTTAATACCCCGTGGCTTTTCTCCTTTTGAACAATAGCTACAACAATTTATTTGACTAATTTTAATATTCATGGGAAAGTGATGCAAACTGGGTTACTGTGTAATTTAGTTAATGTTCCTTTGAAAGTTTTTCAAATATGCTGTGTTTTAGTCATTAAGATTGATCTAGCTATTTACTCTGAGTGCTTTAGAGTAAAGCGAAACCTAATAGATACCGTAAGTGATAATAAACACTTTAGTGCTTTACATTAAAATAAGCATTTCGAATGTCTAATTGCATTAAGGTAAAGTTGTCACGACAAATCTGGTTCAACAAAGAAAATATGTTTTGATCTAACTACTTTGTAGAACATGTACTGTATATCAAAACATATTTTTATCTGAAGTTTTTCCCTTGCCAGTGAGATAATGTGTTTTCTCTAAGAAGGCACTATAATTGGTGAATATGTATAAATAGAGGTTCTGGTGAGGAAAAGAGCCAAATAAAACAAACAACAAATCAGACAAAACCTTATTTTATGGTTCTACGTGGTAGCGTATAAAGAGCTTGCTGTTGAGATTATAAAATCAAATGACTATGAACTTAGATGACATGGAGCACGTCCTGAAAGAAGGAAAATACCCTTATCCATCATAAGTTAGAAAACAAATGTTACAAGGATTGTAAAACCTAAGTTAAGTGAGGTTAGATGAGCAGCCAATAATGGAAAGGATGCCAAAGGCTTCTTGGCATAACCAGAAGGGGCCAAAAATATGAGGGTAAATATATTTTATCAAGAAAAATGTAATAGCATAAGCAGCTATGAATCCAGGCTCCAGAGAAGGAGAGAGAGTGCTAGTTACAGGGGGGGGGGGCTGTGGGGCCACATTGCTTTACTTGTCCTCCCGTACTAGAATGCACCAGTCCTTGCTTAGGTCCACCTAATTAATGGCAATATTGTTAGAACCATAACCGTATGTAAAAAATATAATGCCCTACATGAAGTCAACGTTATCATCCATAATTTTGCAGATGACAGGCAGGGTCATTTTTAATGTGGGACATATGGAACGCATAATATTCTCATTCTCAAAAGGTAATGCTGTCACATAAACTAGTTTATGAAATAGTTGCTTAAGCTCTCCACTCATTTAGGGGCCCGTATCACAATCCAGGTCAAAGAGAATCCTTTTCCAACAAATGCAGTCTACACATGAAGTTTAAAAAATGTTTATGAAAAAAAACAGAACAATATAAATTAATTGCAGAATGTGTTAGTTCCCAGAATTGCTTGATTGCTTGGAATTATCAGATAATGATATATTGTTTAGTATTAGAACAACCAAGGCTTTCCTGGCGTCGTTCTCTTTGACACTCATTAATGTTCCATGCACAGAATGACTGTACAGATGTCTGAGTGCAGAAAATGTCATCGTTACCACAGAACAGAATCTCGTTGGGTAAAATACATAGAAGTGTAACAAAAGGTAATTGCCAGCATCTTTATTAGGGGTTTTGACCTTTTTTGTGTCTATATTACATATTTAACACAGGAATTAATCAAAGCTAACTCTAGATTTGTCTAAATTGTGATGTGATGCACTATTTGTAATGCAGTGTTTATCCATTATACAATGCTGTGGAATATGATGATCCCATAAAAATCAAAAGACAGCAATAATAGAGCTTATATACATATATATATATACATATACATACAAATATATATACACAGTTATCCAGAATTGGCAATAAATGTACCATTTTTAAAGAAAACATTGTGAGCAGGCAAAAAAAACATTTCTTTCTTTTGAGATTCAACTGTAGGTTATAACAGAATGGCACAATCATAAAACAAAACAAAACAAAGAAAAAAATGCAATGTGCCCTGTTCAGAAGTTCTTTATACTGTGTATTGTCCCCTTTTGCATCACTGACAGTGTGCAGTCTTTTGTAATAGTTGTCTATGAGGCCCCAAATTCTTGCAGGTGGTATAGCTGCCCATTCGTCATACCTCCAGGTCATGCAAAGTCTTTGGCCGTCTTGCATGAACCGCATGTTTGAGATCACCCCAGAGTGGCTCAATGGTATTAAGGTCAGGAGACTGATGGCCACTCCAGAACCTTCATCCTTTTCTGCTGTAACCACTGGAGAGTCAACTTGGCCTTGTGCTTAGGGTCATTGTCATGCTGGATAGTTCAAGAGCGTCCCATGCACAGCTTTCATGTGGAAGAATGGCAATTGTCAACGGCAACATGCTGCATTCATCTTGCCTTCAATTTTCGCAAGATTCCCTGTGGCTTTAGAGCACAATAAATATCAGTGAGCCGCCACCACCATGCTTCACAGTGGGGATGAAATTATTTTCGCTACAGGTCTTGTTGACCCCTCTCTAAACATACCACTTATGGTTGTGACCAGAAAGGTCTATTTTGGTCTTGTCTCTCTAAATTACAGTGTGACAGAAGCTGTGAGGTGTGTCAAGGTGTTGTTGGGCATATTGTTGGCACAGTAACGGCTTCTTTCTGGAAACTTGACCATCCAGCTCATTTTTGTTGAAGTCTTTTTCCAGAGCAGCCTGTATTTCTCCTGAGGTTACCTGTGGATTTTTCTTTGTATCCTGAACAATTCCTCTGGCAGTTGTGGTTGAAATCTTTCTTGGTCTACCTGATCTTGGCTTGGTATTAAGAGATTCTCGAATTGTCCACTTCTTAGTACAAACTTTCGAGCACAACTTTTGAGCACACATATACATTTACCTTAATTCTGGTACAGTGGAATCTTGCTTGTTCACATGCGTGATTGCAGCACATCAAAATACCATATTTGTAGTTTTTATTACTATGACATTTGACTGCACCACCACACAGCTAAAAGGTGGAAAATTTAAGGTATGTTTAGAGTTCATCTATAAATTTACCCCAAATAAGCACATGACTACCTTCAATAACTACATATAGGTCTGCAGATAATGATGTGCCCTTTACTGGTTGAATGCTTATTTAACATATAAACCTTTGTAAATAACAATAGGGTTAAATTCACTTAATTATGTAAAGAAAATGTCATATACGTTTATTAGGCTGATTTGTTACTGGTAGTTTTGGCAATTACAATACATAACTTATAGGGCAAGACTGTGGTTTCCATTACAATGTGATATTTCTATTATATTGCATTATGTTTCCAGTCTTTTGACTGCCAGTGGTGATATTTTCAAGGGCAGTGAAGGATATGGTGCAAAACGTACAATGTAAGGGTAAAACGGAAGAGATGGGTAGCAATGTCCTGTCTTAAACTCACTTTTTCTGAGTGACAGAATATATTGGTTTTCATTTTGAGCCAAAAAAATGGTGTCTTTAGTGGAAGCTAGTACTCTTTATTGGGCCAATGCAGATAAAGATATATAAAGTTTTGAGACATCAGAGGTGTCTGATTCCATCTGAACGAGAGATGTCTGAAGCTCTAAACGCTTATACTAATTTACATATTTTACTATATTGGCCCAATTTTCAGCCACATACCATTAAACCATCATATGTCATGTATCATGAAAGAGTCAAACTAATACATATGCTTTCTTGAGTAGTTCCTGTTCCTTAGTTGATTGCCCATTTAGTTCATGTAGAGTTACTAATCAATACCATTTGCCAGCCTTAATTCACAATTAATAAAATTGATAAAAAATCTAGAATAAAAAAGACAGACTAAGTGGTCTGAATGGATCTTATCTGCCATTAAGTTCTATTTTTCTATAAAATCTGGTCTGAGGATGAGTTTGACATGGAAACAAATATCATTTAGCGTTTTTAAAGCTTGGTTAAAAGTAAAAAAACAGTATTTACAAAACAAATTTACCCCAAAAATATTTCTACCATATACATATGTCACTATAAATGAGGGCATCGCGTTAAACATCATACAATCTAGATCATTTTTTTGTTGCTACTTCGATAAAGTTATCAGAAATCATCTTACCTTATGCAAATAGCATTTATTTTTCTCTGAGCATGCAAAATACCCTTCATGCAGTTGATGACCAATGGGATCTTGAATAATATACCCAAATTCCGTCTAGTAGCTAGGGTGCTTCTTTTGCTATAAGAAAAACAAATGCAATTATCAATGTAATATGTGGAGCTCTAGAAAAACAAGATAACAAAACAATGTTGGGGTTCTCTATGCATTACATATTACATTACATTTATTTATAAAGATTCCGCAGCGCTGTTACAGCCAGAAGAACAATTTAGAAACACATACAATAACACATACAATAATAAACTGGTGCAAAGGAGAAGAGGGCCCTGCTCTTGAGAGCTTACAATCTAGTCGGTGGTTGAGGGAGACAATAGGAGAGGACTGCTTGGATGGGGATGAGTTGATCTGGTTGCGGTGATGTGTTGAAGCTGTTGATTATTCAGATGGCTGTGATTATGATGATGGTTGAGAGTACTGGGAAGGAATGTTGTACGCTTCCCTGAACAAGTGGGCTTTCAGAGAGGTTTTGAAAGTCGCATACGAGGCAGAAAGTCTGACGGAACAGGGAAGGGAATTCCACAGGAGGGGTGAGGGGCAGGTGAAATCCTGAATACGGAAGTGGGAAGAAGAAGATAGCCATAGGTCGTGAGAGGAGCTAAGGGGGCAGGTAAGGGTGTATTTGGATAGGAGGATAGACAAGGGAGTGGAATAGTAACTTGGTGGTTTTCTTGTGTGAGGAAAGGGCGAATTCGGTAGATGTTTCTCAGGTGGAGGCGGCAGGATGTGGTGAGGGACTGGATGTGAGGGATGAAGGAGAGAGCAGAGTCAAGGGTAACACCAAGGCAGCGAACCTGGTCTGTTGGTTGGATAGTGGAGTTGTCAACAGTAATAGAGATGTCAGGAAAAGTGGACATAGCAGATGGTGGGATTACCATGGGTTCGGTCTTAGAGATGTTGAGCTTTAGGTAAAGGGACGCCATCCATGATGCAATTCCTCATAAACAGTCAGTGAGGTGAGTTAGAAGAGAGGGAGAAAGGTCAGGAGCAGAAATATAGATTAGGGTGTCATCTGCATATAGGTGGTACTGGAAACCAAAGGAAGAAATAAGTTGTCTGAGGAAAGAAGTGTAGATGGAGAATAGCAGAGGCCCAAGAACCGAGCCTTGAGGAACACCAATAGATAGCATGTTCCAGTTAATGAGAGACTAGAAGTATATAGATAAAAAACACGAAGAGTTCATTTTTTTGTTGGTTCCGAAGAAACGTAGAAGAGAAGACAGTGGCGGTAAAACGTAGGTGAAGACGAAGACACACACCACTGGTCTCCCTGCTGTGTCAGTTTAATGTCCGTGCCAGCGACCAACAAAGTCGCTGGTACGGACATGTAACTTAGCATAATAACTTATTATAACTTCGGACACAACGCTGCCATCTATTGGTAAGATACATTGAGTAGCATAATAAGTTATTATGCTACTCAATGTATAACCAACAGAGGGCAGCATTCTATCCAAAGATGTATTAGCCATATGTGGCAGTGTGCTCATTTTCATTTATTAATTATTTCAATAAACTATATTCCCATGATCCGCCGGTCTCCCCGCTGCAACAGGTAAAGGTCCACACTCGCAGACATTAATTCTGTCGGACTTGCAAACTCTTTTTTTCTATTTATTTTGGGGTTTTTTGGTATTAAACCGTTACATGAAAGGATCATGGGAATATATTTTATTTGAATAAATGCAAATGAGCACACTAGCATATATGGCTAATATATGTTCGGACAGAATGCTGCCCTCTATTGGTTATACATTGAGTATCATAATATTCTGCCCCAGAATATATTAGCTATATATGGTAGTGTGCTCATTGGTCGCCAGCAGAAGGCCCCCTGCTAGCGACCAATAGAGTTGCTCATACGGACATTTAAACTCCTGGCGCCAGAGCTGCTGCGGTACGCGTTAACCCCGTTTTAACCCCTTAACCGGAAAAACGAAGAAAAAACGAACACGAAGAATGTCCACGAATATTCGCACGAAGAGAAGACAGGAACGGGCGAATATTCGCGGAATACGAAGATTTTTTTTTTGTCGAAGACGAGCACAAAGTCGAAGACGAAGAGCCCCCTGGTGCCCAAGTCTAATAAAAATAAAATGAATATACATTTCCTATAAACATGCATGTGACGGATCGTCCTGTGCCCCAGACTGGACACATCCGCCCGTCAGCTCCTTGGCCCTCTCCCAGTAAGCGGACACGCTGTGGCTGTCAGAAGAAAGCAGTCACATACCAGCACTTCCCTCAATCATCACACAGAACTTATATACAATCTCCATTCACTGTGCACCGAACCCAACCCCCAATCCCATCAGCCACATCCGCTCACAAATCCCATCAGTATACAGGGGATGTATCAGGTGAGAAGATTAAAGGATACAATGGGTTTCCCCCACCAGTGTTATCCCCCTGTAGTGCGTGGGCCGTCTGGGCAGACAGGGCTGTGCTGGCTGATTAAGAGCCCCAGCCAGATTACAGGATCGTCTCTTTGAAGGCCGGAGCTGCAGCCACATTCAAACAGGGTACAAATAAATATAATAATAATAATAACAGTGAAGATCAGACAAGGTTCTTCACAATGCACTACTTCAAATAGTGATATACATTTTGTAACAATATCTGAGTTACCCAATATAAAAGACTAATTTAATTTCTAGTATGACCCAATAACTAAATGCTAGACAAATGTGATTACATGGTTAAGTGACTGAACACATAGCCAAACTCTTTGTGACATACATATATTCACACTCAGCATCAATTAATTTAATCCCTGGAGTCATCTTATCCATTTCGTTGCTACTAAAGGCCTAACTTAATTTCCATTGTGTTACAGAAAGGTTATATCACTTTATTTTATATAAATCCATTAGCTTTCACACTGACATCTTTCATGTTGCTCATACTGGCTGGTAAAACTTTAATATAAAACCGTTATGATTGAAATACTAAGAAAATATGAAACAGCAGGATTATTAGAAACACTTTAATTATGTAACAGGATTACATATTTTAAAGGATTAATGCTGAGCAAGATGTGAGCAGACTTTTGTTTGGAAAGCTACGAATCATCATCTAGTTCAGGACTGTCCAACTGGCCGCCCTGATTTTCACGACAAGCTACACGGATAGGGCCTGTCCGAGAATCTTCAAACAGGTCCACACAGTAGGGGTCATGTAACTTAATGTTAGGTGACCCCATGGTAAACTTATGCACAGTGTGGTAGTAGCCATAAGAAGAAGCTCTGGATATGGTATGGTTGTGGTGGTGTTAAAGTGTGATGGTGTAAGCATAGAGTGAGGATGTTTTAGTGAGAGTATGTTTGTGTAAGTAGGTAAGTGTGCATGTGTATGTGTGCTAGTTTTCATGGGCTCAGGCCCACAGCTTGTTGTTTCAACAAAATCCAGCCCTCCACACCACTCCAAAAAAAAGAAAACAATAACATAAAATTGACAAAATACAAAAACATCAACACACTACTATGGAATGAAAAATACCATACCACCACCACCATCATCATGCCCTCACCACCTTCACTCCTTATTCTTCATGAAGAAGATGTTCTTCTTTACCTAACATGCACTGCCACATTCAAGCAAACCCAAACAAATGGACCACTGTTAGCAAATCTGACAAACTCAAACACATGGACCACACTCACTGACACAAACTCAAACACACTAGCCGCCCTCAGCCACACTGACACAAACTCAAATACAATGACCGGTTTCAACCACACTTGGGCAAACACAAACACACTGATGACCATTCAATAGCACCTATTTCTCTTGACTAATGGGCATGGAATTTTCAAGCAAATATAAATTACAAAAGGTATTTATTGAGGCACACAATTTGAAGAGAATATCAGTAGTAATGTCTCCTACTTGACCTAGTAAAAGTAGTAAACAGATACTAGGCCTAGACTGACCACCAGTGGACTTTGTGCCTCTTACTGACCTTTATCGCAACTCCTGTGGCCAGCCCAGTGCTTTAGTGTGCAGCTGCCTGCTGTGTGTGTGATGTAAGCGGGTAGCTTGCTGCTGTGTGTATCTAATGGGCGACAACGTGCAACATCATTTGTCGGCCACTGAGCTTGTGTCAAGGATGGCTGTCATTCCAAATATGCTCCTGATAGACACGCAGGCTCACTGAAGGGGTTACACACATGGTGGTTTCTCACCATTCTGCAGCCCTCGTTTGCCTTCACTGCATCTACACAGAAACCTCTGCTCCTCTCATCAATTTGGACCTGCAGGGGTGTTTCTTCTTAAAAAGCTTTACTAAAACCAATGAAAAGACATTTCTGATACATTGTGAATTTAATAACATAGTTACTATTATTAGATGACCCTGTATCAGTTTATAAAACCGTTATAAAATAAAATTAGGTTTTTGCATTGGCCATCCAATTTTCTGTGAATATATTTTTGTGTTACAATGGTCTCATATATAGCTTAGTGATGCACAATTTTGTGTTCTGTTTTAAGCTATAATTACTACTTACAATAGGTACAGTTGGGTTACATTCAATGTTGGGTCAGTTTTTGTAATTCTTAGCATTTCATTTTTTTAAATTTAACATCGAACATCGTTTTGGCAAAGTTTTGTCTAGCATTAATTTAATGAGGCAAAATCAGAGTTTTAAAGCCTCAAACTCAACCCCAGTTACTTATTGATTTTTATCGTCAAAAGATTTTCATGTATTATTTATGTGTTCAATATCCAGTGGTTCAGAATGCCTCTCATGATCATCAGGACTGAGGGATAGTCCCACAAATCCCAAATTTCAAAAAGGAATACATATTTCCCCTTGTTCTGTGGACATTGCCAATTAGCAGTTAAATATAAAGTTGGTTTTAAGTCATAGGGTGATTAACAGTACTCATGTTACTTCACTTTAGATATATATTTAATATTTATATTTTCTGCATTAAAGGTTGTGGTAAATGTGCTGGAAAGATATTGAAAGTTATTCTACTAATTCCTCTAGAAGATGTAACTAATTCCTCTTAAAGAAGGCACTTCAGGACTTCATAAACTGGATCATTGGGTAATTATAAACATTTTTTTTAAAAAAAATATGCTTTTGATGAGACCTCTTACCACCTGG
Source organism: Spea multiplicata (assembly GCA_009364415.1). NCBI lineage: Eukaryota > Metazoa > Chordata > Amphibia > Anura > Pelobatidae > Spea > Spea multiplicata. Next base: position 21,296 of record VKOC01047205.1, read on the forward strand.
AGCCATCATTGGCCCAAATTTACTAATACATAGTTAATTCCATAATTATGTAACCTTGTTGTCAATTGTCACTAGAATCTGAAGTTTAAAAACCTGGAAGGAATAGTAATTATTGTGCTGACTGGGGGTCCGACATTACACAAACAGGTGCAAGGCACATTTGAAAATGACATGCTTAACATGAATGCTGTTAATACAAATCATAAAAGCCCTATATTCAGTGTAATGCTAATTAATCATTGTTTAAGCATACATGTTAAGGATGCCAGTACAGTATTCTAAATGCATGTTTTTGCCAATACAAGGAGAAAATAACAATATATGTACTACTTGTCTTGAATTATCTACCTTTTAAGTAAATGTGATAGTGATTAGAGTCCTTATTGATTTTACATTGATAATAAGTTGTTTTATTTGATACCACAATATAAAGAGCAAACAAGAGCAAACAATTCCCCATTATCCTCGTTGAGGTTTAGCCAAAATAGACAGCCGAATGAGCGACAAAGGTTTTTTTTTAGTATGGTGGAATAATAGCTAAAAAAATATAGATAAAAATGCACCAAATAGCATAAATTAAGGTTTTGAGGCACGCTGACAGTCACTATTAGCGTGTCACAGAACCAGGAGGAAAAGTGTAATGTATCATTTATAGAAAAAATAAATGTTGTTTAAGAGAACATATTCCCACCCTCGTGCAAGAGTTATTTTTAAAACGTAGCTATATATTTACAGAAAGGAAATCCAGAAATAGCAGCTGGAAGAAGACAATGCTTTTCGCAGACAGGATTAGTAAAAAATAAACTGTTGAAATTCTTCAGAATTATGCAGAAAACGAGTATGTCATGGAAATGTATGTTTGTCTACAGTACACAGTATGTTCTAATGGGATGTATGCACTGCCGTTGGAATATTTTCCTGTAGCACCTTAGCTAGGTCCATCATCATTTGCTGCATAGTCTTGTTCTTGATATTAACCGAACAATAAGAAACAGATATAACATCTTTGGCTATTTCCTATAAAAGTAAACAAGTTGAACAAACAAGACATAGAGAAGGCCAACGCTTACTTCCCTATGGGAAACAAGTCAAATCTAGAGAGGCCTTTATGTTTTGCCAGAATCAGCCTTTGATTTCTGAACAAAAGATTTCACTAGCTGTACTTCTCTCTAATACATATTATGTGACACTGAATAATATCTGAGGACATTCTTCTGAAAGTGATATTTTTACAGCAAATATGTGACTGCCCTATCATATCATAAATTATGAATATGCAATAACAATTGTTTATGTGAATAAATGGAAACTATGTGCTGTAGTAGAGCCCCGCAATGTGTGTATTCCACTCCTGCCAGCTCCCGCAACATATGGAACAAGAGATGTGACGCTGTGAGGGAGCAACGCGAAGGAGTGCTCGGGATTACCGGGACCCGCAGGTACATTGTCTTACTGTCTGCTCCCGCTCGCAACACCCAAAAAAACGTTTTTTTGGCTGGTCCTCTTGACTGTAGCTTCTCTGGATGCAATTAAGCAGGAACATGTAAAAAATTAAACTTTGACAGCAGGTAAGAACCTCTTGGCCCAACTAATCTGCCAATGTTCCCTGATGTAAAGACTCAAATAAAATATTAGTTATTTCAAAGCCTCTATTGCGAAAAGGTGATGTAGTAGAGGGGAATAATGCCACACTAAAGTCACACTAAAGTCATCTACACCATAATATAGTGTCTGCATACCAAGCTGTAATTTGTATTAATGTAAGTAACATGTCTCCTCACCAAAAATTCCCTCATTGGGTCTCCCTATTTACCTCACCCCTTGGACAGGGCTAATATGTTGCCTACCCCTCAGAAAAACATTCTGTGGTTGCCCATGATTGTAATGAAGGTTTAATAAACCTCCAGGTTACTCCTGTCAGTCCAGTGACCTCCACTCTACAGGGTAAACACAACCTACCAACAAATCAAATTATTTAAAAAGAAAACAATCAATAAAAAATACATATAGAAGGTAAAAAAACTAGTTATGATATAGGAAAGGGTACTGGCAGTCAATCAAGTTTTATTTCTGTATTACAACCTGTAAGACAGAGTCAAATCATCATTTACATTTCTTATTAGTGCCCCATTAAGATCAACTAAGTCAAAATATCTGAAGGACAAACTGAAATGGAAAACACTGATTTAATTATTTTGGATTTACAGAAAAGTTGGTTGAAGCTGATGGATAACATCCCTCCCCCCCAAATATCAAGGAGGGATCACCAAACTGTTAAGCTTGCTAACAGGGTCCTCTTTACTTAATGCATCAATCCATATTTTTCAAACCCCTTGAACTGTTAAAAGCACAGGGTATATTGTTGGTGCTCTATGAATAACATATTTAATAATGCAATAATAATATAATTAAAAGTAAGTTAACTTACTCATCTGGTGCCCTGTTTTCATGTACAATGCTTTCAGTTCCTGTTTTGAAACGTGTAGTCTGGATCCCAGATGACTGTTTGTCAGATATTCCTGTTTTACTATAAACAGTATTGTTGTCTGATGACATGGCTTTAACATCTAAAGCGATAAGAAAGCACAAAGAGTAACTAAATTTCAAAGAACCAATATACATAATTCCTTAAGAGCCAGAGGAACAGGCAATATGGTGCACATCAACAGACATCAAAAAGTTGATTATTACATGGTCAACACAACTTATAAGGCAACTTTACTTGTCTTCTTTAAAAAAAATCTACTAGTCATAAGGAGCTCAGAATTAAGTTGAGGTTTTTAGAATCATAAATGTTATAGATCTCAAGCCCATGGCAAGCTTAATCTGAAGTTATCAACTGTCAATGTAAATGCCCCATACAAATGATGAAACTTCCCCATCACACTCTACAAACGCCTCATATTATATTGTATGTAGTTGTTACCATATTACCAATCAATAAATGCTCCTAGACACAAAAGCGATCTTAATCTCACTGATTGTCATTTAGCACACTGATTGTCATTTAGCACACAAACATTATACTTGACAGGAGAGCAGAGCCGGGTTTAGGTGTTCTGGCGCCCTGTGCGGACTACTAATCTGGCGCCCTCATCCCAAAAAAAGAAAGGAAAAAAATGTTGTAACAAAACTCCCCTTTCTCACTATCTATCCCCCTTTATCACTATCTACCACCTCTGCCCCTTCTCACTATCTACCACCTCTGCCCCTTCTCACTGCCTTCCCCCTCTGCCCTTTTCACTGCCCCCTATGCCCCTTTCACTGCCTTCCCCTCCCCCCTATGCCCCTTCTCACTGCCTTCCTCTCCTCCCTCTGCCCCTTCTCACTACCTACCCCCTCTCTCTACTTCTCATTATCCTTACTTACCTTGTTGAGTCCTGCGGTGGGAGCGGGAGGCGTCCGTCTTCCCGCAGTGCGTGCTTCACAGCTGAGTGCCAGAATATTCCGGCGCTCAGCATGAAACGCCAGCACCGCGACGGAGTCACGAGGCGTGAGGGGCACCGAGAAGTTGCTGAAAACTTCACGAGCGACTGCTAGGCGTCCCTGCCCGGGACATAAATTAAAACATCGGGTTTTTTTGGTTTCTTTTAACTTTATTTAACATCCTCCATGTTAAATAAAGTTACAAAAAAACGATGTTTTAATTTAAGTCCCAGACAGGCGTCCCTGTTGCCATGGCGCCCTGTGTGGCCGCACAGGTCGCACACCCCTAAGGCCAGCCCTGCAGGAGGGTCTTTGAAATGCGTTCATTCTGAAGTTTATTAGAAAAGTTTTAAGAAGATACTGTTTAAATGTTGCATTTTTACATAATGATTTAAACAAACCTTGTTCCTTCAAATAATTTAATCAGTCTAACTTTTAATATGCGCTGGAACACAGCTTGAACAGGGCCATCAATTACATATAATGTAACTTAATAAGATTTTCTGATAATAATTTGGCATTTTATTATGTGAGGAACATTATTTGAAGCGCATTAATCAGAAAGACAGAGTCTTTAATCATCTTATTTATGATGATCAATCAACATCATTTAGCAGCATAAGATAATTTCTCAAATTTACACCGGGAAAGTAAGATAAATAATAATAAGGCCACAGAATGTCCATGAGATAAGGTATAGGGTATTGTCAATTAACATTATAGACTATTAAGGATTAAGATAAACAGAGATTTGCATTGAGTGGTGTATTTAATATACACATATACAGTATATATACTGTGGTGGATGCCCCACATATAACAGAATCAATGCCTATAATCTGATCATTGAATCTTTAAATGGCAAATGGGAACACAAATTGTCTTTTCTACTTATTGTTTCTGTTTTCATCCTTGGTGTAATCTGTATTATCTACTGGAGTGAAGAATCTAACCTCAATAATAGTTTATTTTGATACATAAAACAACAAAAATGTGTTCAAACAATGTTCACTTTTGTTCTGAAGTATCATATCCATAATGGGATATCAACGTCACATATGATTTGTGAAATGTGAAAATGACACACTTATTAACAGAACATACAAATTATTATTTTTGCTGTCTAAAAGATTCCTCAAATAATTTACTGAAGGCTGGAGAATGAGTCACAATTCTTCTCATAGATATATTTTTTGTGTAATTTCAGATTCCAGAAAGTTTTGCCACAAAATCATTTATACATTGGTAAATTGTTTTTTTTCTGGCTTTTCTATGACAACTACAAATCACTGTTAATGATCTAATGATAAGATTTTGGTTTTAAAAGAATCATTTCTATCAGTTTATTTGTATCTGAATATTCTCCTTATATGTCACATAACTACATAGTATACGTATTATACTGTTATAAACTGAAAAGAGTAAAATGACACAATTAGATGGGAAAGAGTTTGGGTATTCGATAATAAAGATAACAATAATTGGTTTAATAGCATGTTTCTTAAATCATGATTTTTGCCACCTTTTACCATGCTCCACATACTCATACAAATTATATATTTTTGTCAGGACAAAGTAGGACAATCTTTTGAAATCATAGCTATAAGTAACATGCAATCAATGTTATTGCTAATATACATATAAAAAATGTAATGCTAAAATATTTTTAACAATTTTATTGATTACAGTAACACTCCTCATACATGTTTTATGTTCTTCAGGGCCATGTCTATGCCTTTTTGTATTTTTTAAAATATTTTTGGGTTTAGATGGTTTAAGGGTAGCTAATGCATTTCTACCTCTAAGGGATTCTTTTAATAGTTTTTTTCCCTGTAAAATTTTGTTTTCCTCCACTGATCCCAATACAATATGCATAAAGACCCCCCATTGGGGATCTCATTTGTATCTTATGGGCATTACTGTGTCCCTAAAATGTTTTATTTTATATTAATTTTTATTGTATTTTTTTTCTTTAGAGAAATCATTTTGACACTTTATTTCTCCCTCTTATTTCCTCCACACTGTGATCAGCAAGCAGGGTCCTGCACTCCTGATTGCATTACCTGTCATCAGCCAGCAGGAGGAGTGGGATTAGCGATCCCAGCAGGGTCTAGGCAAACCCTCCTGGGTCTTTACTCTTCTGCCCCATCGGCAGATGTTAGCAATGACTGCTACTGGAAGTGAAAGTCTGATAGAACAGCTTAGGTGTACACCAACAATGCTAGCTCCTGCTGACACAGGAGAGTCCAGGCTGTCTCCAGACAGTGTTTGTGAAATCTTGAGACCTTTTTGTGGACATAACAGTATATTCATAAAGGCTTTAAAAGGGAAATATATAGCCTGCTGCTGATTGTTCGAAAAATATGGAAAAATGCTGTCTAGCCCATTGTTACTCAAAGGGTGCAACCTGTAAAATAAAGTATGTTTTACTTACCATATAGAATGCTTACTTACAAATAAAAGTGTTGGGAAAGAATAATCGAACCACATAGAATTCTGAAACGGCTGCTGTTTGCACAGGTTTGCATTTATATGCAAATTTATTTGATTCATATATGATATGTGGGCATGTTATTATTATTATTTATTGTTTTATATAGCACCATCAAATTCCGTAGCGCTGTACAATGAGTAGACAGGACATAACAAGTAGCATGTAATATAACAAATTGACTAACAGAGACAACAGGTGAGGAGGGCCCGGCTCAAACAAGCTTACAATCTCTCAACACTATGAGGGGTTATAACCATTGAGGCTTTTTTCCTATTACCTCTACCCAACTGCATACACGGTAACCAAAGAAGGGGTCCTTCATTGCCTAACCCCCCCCCCCCATGATAGATGATCAGAGGTTTATTGCTTTACATTTTAAAAATAAATTAAAGTATAGATGTGGGTTAATAGACCTGTTTACGCATGACAATAAGCCAACTAATGAATTCCAGCTATAATTAAAAAGTTGTAATGTCGCTGTGATTTTATGGTTTAAAAGTGTACTATTAAATATTTAGAAATGTTTTAATATTTGATAATGTTCCATATTGTCATGGGAGCCAATTAAAATTGTTTTTATGTCTGTGGCTCTGCTTTATAAACTTTCAATAATGACAAGAAAGGTAAAACACAAACTACAATGAACTTAAAGCAGGGAAGATGAAAGGAGCAGCAAGAAGCCCAAGGAAAAATGTTATGTTAAAACACTGGAAAGGGACCCTTGTAATTATATAGAGAGGATATGTGAATGGTGTAAAACAAATGTTTTATTTCAGCGGAGGTGTTTTTTTTTACCATTATGATCTGAAGAATATATGGCTGTGAACAAGACATGCAGAAGACATTATGTATTATTATTATTCTAATACTATGCTATTTTAAGTTATGAGAGCATGGCAACCAACTGCTTGCTATGGACATATTTCTGGTATTGTTTGAAGTAGATATATTTCAGACATTGAATTCAGAAATTCCCAGATCTCGATAAAGATCCCAACAGAGGTTTAGTCATTCAACCAAATCAAGTGTCCTTTATTCCTTAGCATATACACTAAATTTACCAGTATAGCCTCCAATGGGAATGAATGTATATGAACAGCTCTAGATTTTAAATCTCTAAATGCTGTGGTGTAGGTTTATTTCTAAACAATATATAAAATGCGGAATTTGTAAAAAGTGACAGATCTTTACATTTACTTCATTTGTATAATATTATTCTCAGTTATCCTTATATCACTTCTCCAGAAACAGTTGTATGAGGGTTCCATTATATAGACTCATACTTGTGGAAATGTAGAGAATAGAGTTGTATGTAAATGAATACTTTATTGAGAAAATGAAAAAATGCCAGATTTGAGCATTGACCTGAAGATGTTGTGGGTGGCTTATGAGCAGAAGTGCTGTGTTTGTTTTAGACTCAGCTTCTGGCATTCTTCATCTGTGCAGTATTAATCTTATTTGTTCTGCTACTTTCTATTGATTGCTTCCAGAAAGAACTGATAAAGTACATATCCCTATAACTCACCAGCATAATATTACTTTCATAATGCTGATCAAAGATATGAAAATGTCTGAAAAAAGGAAGAAAACTAGCACATAAACAAAAAAAAGGAAAAAAATTGTTTATTGCACTATGCAATGGAAATAATGCCTTGCGCTCTATTATATTTTAATACCTGTTTCGCAGGAAGTATAATATTTTGTGAATTCCAAATTGCTCCTTTTTCTGGCACCAGAATGATCATACTTAGAGATCATAAGAAAAAAAAAAGCAATTTTACAAGACTTTACTATAAAGTTTGCAAATACTTCTCCTTCAATGTCCTAAAACACTTTAAGCTCACAATAGCAGGTCTCTCTTCTCCTTCAGTACAAGTACCGTATGCAGGGCCGGCCCTACAATGGAGCAGAGTGGGGCAATTGCGGCAGGCGGCACTTTTGAAGGGGGCGGCACTTTGCCGTCCCAAGCACCCTTTTTTTTTTTTTAAAGCGGAAGAGAGAGAGGGGCGCCGGGTTTTCGCTTACCAAGTTGTCAGTACCCGCTCGGCACTCTCTTCTCTGCGAGCCCTCTAGCTCGGTGCAGGCTTGTTATGCTGAGCGCCAGAAGATTACGTCATTTCCGGCGCTCAGCATTAGAAGCCGGCACCGAGACAGAGCAGGGAGACTCGCCGCAGGACTGCTGAAAGGTAAGTACAGGGGGGGGTAGATAATAGGGAAGGAGAGGGCAAATGGGGGGGCGGCGGCAGAGGCAAGGGTAGAATAACGGGGGGGGGGGGCGGCTTTTAAAAGCTTTGCCCCAGGCGGCATTATGTCTTGGGCCGGCTCTGACTGTAATGCTCTTACCTATATTTTTTTATTGTAAATTTTAAATGTCATGTGTTCATTTTTATTCTCAGGCATATTGTGAAGAACACTAAGAATCATTGGATGATCTAAGAAAAGGTTTTGAGAATTTGTGTAAAGTTGAAAAATATGAAAAAAATATATTCAATCTTTTAAAAGTGATTGCATGAAATGGAAATGAAAAAGATTGGCTGTTTTCCTTTCCTTCTTCCCCCTTGTCCCCTTCTTGCTTCTTCTCTTCCTGTATTATTATTATTATTAATTATTATTATTTTATTATATTATTACTTATTATCTCTTTCTCTTTATTAAGCGCCAGACATATTTATGTGCAGTGCTGTAACAATTTACCGCGTAATATTGCCCGGGGTGTATAAAGACGACTGGGCGTATCAGATAGCGGTGACCCTCAAACTTTTCAGTCCAAATATAGAGTTTGGCATACTATACTCGCCGTATAAGACTACCCCCTCTACCCAGCGTAGCAACAACCAGCCAATCACGGGACCAGTAACGCACGATGTCAATTAAACCGAAGAATTTGAGCCAGTGTAGATGAATGCGATAATGCTGGTTTTGATTTGCTGACATAATACATACATGCACTGCCCTAACACGCACACACACATTGCAACACATATATAAATATTATAATGTGTATATATTATATATTATTATGTGTAGATATATATAATATCTATATATAGATATATATATGAATATCTACACATATGCCTGTCCATACATACACATTTATACACTGCCCTCACCACACACCCCTGCCTTTACACACACACATGTATATGTATATATATATATATACACACACACACACACACGTATGTATATATATATATATACACACACACACACTGGTGTGCACTCACACCCCTTTCTCCCCATCTCTTACCTTATCTTCTGTCTTCTTTCTTCCATCCAGTTGTGGGAGCCCGAGGTCTGGCACTTCAGACCTCTGCTTCCCTGCTCTCTAATCACTACGCGCCGGCTATTGATGCCGGGCGCCGGGACATGACGGCATCCCTGTGTTCGGCATCAATAACCAGAGCGTAGTGATTAGAGAGCAGGGAAGCCGAGGTCTGAAGTGCCAGACCTCGGGCTTCTCTGCTTCCTCATCACTACGCGCCGGCAATTGATGCCGGGCGCCGGGACATGACGGCATCCCTGTGTTCGGCATCAATAACCGGAGCGTAGTGATTAGAGAGATTGGTGGCTTCGTGGGAACCTCCGGCTTGGTAAGTACCCGGCGTATAAGATGACCCCCCACTTTTAAGAAGATTTTTTGGGGTTAAAAAGTCGTCTTATACGCCGGAATATACGGTAAATGGGATGGTTAAACATGCAAACATAACAAATATGTGAGCTTGCCATCTAGACTTATGGTACTTTTATACAAAGTTCCTAGCAACATAGGTGGGCTTATGAGGACCCCGCTCATGAGTTTACAATCTAAACTTTTCTTGGACATCAATCTATTTATAATAGTTCCTACAGGAACATTGAATGGGCGATGCTCGACAAACAAAACCTTCTTGTATGACATTTTAAAATTTCACATAAGATGTGATGGAAATAGGAAGGATGAACATGATTCATATTTCCTGGCAAATATTGTGAATTAGTAATGACATTACAATATCCAGAGCAAGAATATTCTCCAGGGCACTTTACTGCACTGCTGCCAAGGCCTTCAAATTATATAATTTGTTTCCTTCTCTGTTCAATACGTTAGGCTACAATTACTGTTTCCAAAATACACTTTTAAGTCTGGAACACATTACAAGAGTGTATTAAACAAAATCAGCCGTAATGAAAGAAATAACATGTAATGTACAATTTGTAAAGATCACGTATCTTGGATATTGTTGTTGCACTTTAGGTTATATATCTAAATGTAATTTGGGTTGAATATTGTTTTCTGTTCTATATTTTCGAGCATTTATATCCAAGGAGCCATGACCAAAGCTACTGAGCCATTCACAACTTTTAAAAAAAGGATTTTAAGTGGATAGAACATGTACATATATGAAGATGAGTATAGCAATATGGGGGGGGCAAAGTAGAACAAGAGTGAAGCTGTAAACCGTATCAGTTCCCAGGAAAGTGTCATTTTTTTGATAGACCTAGATAGACTGATTAGGAGTTGGACCCTGTCTGAACCACCACAAAGCTGATGGGTGAATGGTTCCACAACAAAGCAATCATTTGTTATTTTTAAACATTAGATCTTTTTCTTTATATTATTCTGATAATAGCTTTTGTTAATACAAATAAATGAATGTATCCTAAGGTTTCCTCTCTCTTGTTTTGTGTAATGTTTTTTATGACATCTCCATGACCGTTCATTATGTCCTGGTTGCTGTCTGTCCTGTCCAATGTATCAAATTTGCTGACTCGCGGTAACTAAACATGTCAAGTACCCCAATTTGACACCCAGTGCGATGCCACATGCTGTTGGGTGTAAAGTCAAGGATAATCCAAAAGGGGGCTAGTAATGTGATCCATGGCAGTTAACTGTGTTGTTGCGGACAAGTTTTGAGTTGATCTTGATCTTGGATTAGTAAGTGCAGGACATGCATTTATATCATGTATGTGTCTGATACATGTAAGATCGCAAAACGTTCTGATGAGTGTTCTAAAAGCTAAATATTACTTATAATACTGTCACCTGTGATCAATTTTTTGAGAAATAAATATTTTAAAATAGAGATCAAGGAAATATAGTACAGAAGTACAAACATGGTATTACATCTTAGTACAGGAAGTAGCCCTAAAGAACTAAGCATAGCTCTCCATGTCGAAAAGCTCAATGAGGTGGGCCATCAGAGAGCTGGAATGTTAAAGTCTCCTGAAAACCTCTTTCTTCAGAAATAAACCCCCTAGTCACACACATTTATCTTCCACCTTATTCAAGCTTGTTGATTAACGGGCACTGATCCTGAGTATGAGCAAACACTATAGACATCTGTGCTTTTCTTCACCTTTTCTGTCTGATAGCTACAGAATTTCTCTATTGCATGTTTTATTGTCTTTGAATACCAGGCTGTGATAGGGTTAGAAATAAAGCCCTAAATGGTCATAATAGTTTTATTAACTAATCTCACTCCATCAAAATCCATTCCATTCAATTAACAATTCAAGGATCTTAACACATCTTCATCAAAGATCTTTTGAAACTATGACACAGTGCCTCATTTGCAATTCAGTGGAATCTGTTTTCAAACATGGAAGTGCAAAGTGTTTGATATGGGAACATTTATAAACCCGTGTAAGATATGGAGCCTAAGGACAGGGAACAGCTGTCTCAAGATTTTTAATGAAGTTTTCCATTTTCCTAGTCAAGTTGGTTGTTGTGGCTTATAGACGACAATCCCTCCAAGGGACGTTAGCATAAGTTAAGTGATTAAAAACCAATTGTAATAACATCATCATGAAATGAATAACCTTCCTAAAATGATATTTTCTTTAAATATTGCTTAAGTGAATTGGTTTCAAGATACTATATTAAAAAAGGATAGATCATTTTCAAAGGTCATACAAATCATTTTACCTTGTTTTTCATTGTCTACTCTTCTTCTTGACTGTATTGGAATTGTTTTTGATTCCATCTTGTATCTCCCAAGCACTTTATATTTTTAGTTATCTTATGTTTATTCTTTCTTTAGATATTTCACACACAACACCTAGAAAATGTAAACAGTACAATAACTGATTTATATTACTTATGATTTAAGATAATTTGATAGTAAATAATCATGACTAAATATTCAAAATGTAAAAAAAAATTCCCAAATATTTTACTGTTCACAAAAAAGACAGGAATTCTCAAAAGATAAAATTTTAAACCCTATTCTTAAGTGGTGAAAAATATATGTCGCATACGAATATATATGCGGATCGTCTAAAAAAAAGTTTACAATGTTTCTATATTTTATTATACATTGTAATTTTTAAGATATTATTCTCATTTTCCTGCCTTAAACCGTGAAGTGAATAAAGTGAATATTTATACTTATCCACATGCTCAGCAATATACAGCTATAGCCTCTGGCATTCAAAATGTTATTTACTTATCATTATATAGGGATTCATTCCAATGCAGTTATATTTTAAGGCATTGCAACTGTTGAAGCACATTTGTACGATTAGAAAAAAACATACTTTTTTACAATAAGCAAATCATCTTATGATTGATTTGTACGATTACAATAATTATTCACTTTTTAAATCAAATGTAAATACATATTTTTATCTAAACCAGTATTATGATTTTCCAGCATAAAAACCAGTAAGTACAAACACAAGGAAATGTCAGAGCAATTTATTATATTTTCAGTTTCCAATAATCCTAACTCAAGTGAGTCATTCCAATTATATGCCCTATGTAATTATTTGCAATTTTATGAGTATATTAATTGACGAGCCACATAACAAGCATTACTAATGTGCTACATTTCAAATTCCAGCTTGAAAATATATCTTGCCATCCTTGGGCTTGCTTATTAGCTGTTTTAATAGAATACGCTCATAAACCTATGTTGATACAAATTAATAGGTACGTTACCTTTTCTCCTGCTACAGATCATTTAAGTGATCTCGGCTTGGCTTTAGCATTCACCCTGTGATGTTCCCTTAACTGACAATCCACTTGAATTGCCGGCGTAGACTTCTCTAACAATTTGACTTTTTCCCTTAGCTTTGACCTGACAAGCTAATCAGCATTTCAAGTACTTAACGGTTGGTCTTAGTTTAATTTAATTCCATAATGCTGCTCTCTGGTCAGATAAAACAGGGCTCTGGTGTGCTTTTAGTGCACAATGTTGTTAAAATGAAAGCTGCTACAAACTCACAACACTTTTTATACTATAATCAAAATGTATTTTTATTTATTTTGGATTTAACATGTAGGGATTAGGAAAATATTGAATTTAACTAATTTACTCATTGTAAAGTGCTTCAAAATAAAATGGCTTTTCTTTAACTTAATGTTGCATACCCATCTTGTATCGCTCAAAGAGTCAAAGATCAATTAGCTATGGCCAGTTGCCTATGGTCTTCTTTTCTAGCTGATTGCGTGTACCCGCTGAAATAAACGTAGTTCGTTTTTATATCAGATGTAGTTCTCATTGGCATATTAGTTTTAAGGATCCACCAACCGTGACAATTGTAGCTTTTTAGGAAGTGTATTAGTACCAAGTCCAGTGAAATCCAAAAAGACAAAAAATGGAATAGGGCTTCAATCTTCTATAACAAGAAGAAACAAAGGGCAGATGGACCACAAGGGAATTATCAGCTGTTTGTGCGATATTGTCTATGTTCATGTGGGTTCAAAGAACATAGAATAATTCATCTGAAAATCACCGATTGTCAAAACACATTTAGAAATCAGCTCAGGCTTCTTTAAATCTGAGAATGGAGATCAACAAATATAGAAGACGCCTGCCACTTACCACCTGCCTCCCTCAGCAAGTCATACAGTTGGAATTGGAAAAAATGTGAGCTTATTGACTTCACTATGCATTAGGGAGGACCAACTCCAGTTACTGTGTCCAGAAAGAATGTGTTCACCTGCATATGACCCCATATTCTAAAAATGACAAAAAATGGTACTTTAACTCCCAGTGTTTTTGTGGTCTGACTTCATGTGCATCATGGTATTGGTGTTTCATCAATTAATCATAATAAGACTTCCCCTACTAGGCAGTGTCCCTGCCGCAAAACTTGGGGCAGACCGACCAATGTGTTTCTGCTAAATGGGCTGGTTGGAAGGGGGATCTCTTATCTTCCCGGCTGGTCTTTTTACATTATGGGAGACTGTACTGACCCAGCATATCCTCCATATACCACACCAAAAGGTGCTTGAAGACATGATGTTACATCCTGGTGCTCGGCTGAGGAAGAACTGTGTACTGGGTCCGGCCTAGGGCAGTGCTTATGGTAAATATGCCTCTAGTTGTCTTACGCATTGTTATGAGTTATGGAGGACCACCTCTGCCCCTTGTGCAACTTACTGTTTCTTCTACATCAACTTGATTTTCAGGTTTTACTGAATGTACCACAGAGATGCCAGTAACTGAAAGTATCATTAGTTAAACTTCAGCACAACGTGGAGAAATGAGGTACGTACTTCCCATTGCTGTTTTCTGAAGGTAACTAGGAAAACTAGTTAAGATAATATCAGTGTGGATTAGGTTATTCTGCTGACAGTGCTAACGTAATAAAAGGAAAATGACAACATATATTCTGGAATGCTAAAAAACCATAAAGCAGCATTATATATATCCCTCTCACACATTTTCTAACCAATGGATGCATTCAAGGGTGATTTCCATAAAAGTTAGCATTATCTAAATTGAGATTTAAAAAAAATATCTGCTTATTATTTAGCATACAGTATATATATATATATAGATGTATAATGTATATGAAATTTTATTTCCTACTGAAAGGCAATTCTCTCAATATGTTTTTTCCCCTCGGAAATTCTACTATATAAAATTGCTGTCATTTTGTAAATTTGCTTTTAGTAATTCATCTGATAATGGGTGTCGGTAAAGTAACTTTGAATTTTGTACAAATGCTTTAAATTAACACTTGGCTGATCACATAAGTAAATTTTGTGACATTAAAATTGTTTCTTTCTGGATCTGAAACTATTACCATTTGCAAACCTGCCAAAGTAGTTAGAGGACTTACAATTTATTCTAATGCTACTTTAGGAACCATAAAAAGATTACAGGAGCATATGGCGAACTGGATTATAGTTGGGCAATTAACTTCTTATCTCTGCTTCAACAGCTCTTTAGAGTACATTGGTGAATATTTCTACAAAACCAACTGTGTTACTATAAGACTAATGGGGTTATCATATTAATAATACTGATACTACTACTACTACTACTACTACTACTACTACGACTACTACTTCTAATTATAGTGCATTAGTTACAAACTGTCTCTTACAAGAAATCTTTTTTGGCAACTATGTAGGTTTAATGAGTAATTTAGATATCAGTCCATTAGCAAACTGTACTACACATTACGCACTGACTGTAATATTGTAATATTGGTAAGTGCAATATTTTAATACTTATAATATGACTTTTGAAATTCTCCTGAGGAAGCCGACATTGGAGTCGGCGAAACGCGCTGAGAGACTTTTATATTCAATTATTGATCCCTGGACTTTCTACATATGGACTCACAGATTATTTTCTGCCACCGTGAAGGACATCCTAACACTGCTTTTACGCATAACATTACCGTTGTGCATATCCGCTTGTAAGTTTTTTACTTTTATTTATTAAAGAAATATCAACTTTTATTGCACTATTTTCGGTTTCTGATTTTCACTACAGAATTTTCAAGACAGCACAGATTCCGTATCATTGATGAGCGATTGATTCAAGCACGTTTGTGAGTGCAATCAGTATCACATTTTATTTCCTGTGCTGAGAACTTATTACACTATATTGTTTTACTTTTTTCCCACATGTCTATGCGCCCCGGTATCTGGCTTAGTGTATAGTAGGGATGCACCAAAATGAAAATTCTGGACCGAAACCAAACATTTTCGGCATTCACTTGGCCGAAAATGACTCTCCCACACCTTTAAAAACAAAAACACTTTTATTAAAAGTAAGTAATGCCACCAAAATATAACAAAAAATCAAATATATATATATTATATTATATATATTATTATATATATATATACCAAAATTGGACAGAAAAATGCAATAACAATATTAATATATAAATGATTGTTAACAGCTATCACAATACTATCATGCCCAGGCATACACAGATTCCAGCATGTACTGGCTGACTTAGCATGATAGGAGTGTGATTGTTAACAGCAATCACACTTCCATGATTCCCAGGTTCTAGCATGTACTGGCTGCCTGGGCATGGTATCAGTGTGATTGCTGTTAGCAATCATATCTATATATATTAATATTGTTATTTAATTTTTCTGTCCAATTTTAGTGTGTTACTTACTAAATAAAAAAGTGCGGTTGGACAAAATTGGACATGCTGGAACCTGGGCCACAATACCGCCCCTACACTTACACATCCATGCTATCACACACACTCATTCACAAACATTCAGCATAAATTACAGCATAACACCATGTCAGGAACCACTTTTTCGCTGTCTGAACCATGGCTTTTTTATACCTGTGGTATTTAAATCTGCTACCAGTAGTGGCCACCCTCCGCCATCTGGAGCACTCAGAACTCATTACTAGGATCAGGTGTGCCTTGTTACCTGGGTTGAGCCCTAGTCCATACATCCAGCTAGGCCTTGTTACCTGGATTACCCTGCCTTTATGAACCTGCCCTGCCCTTCAGTCAGGGCCTTTGTATTGAAGTCTGTGGACCTTTCTGCTGTGGCTCTGCACTTGCACTTGCACCTGTACCGTTCCTGGTTCCCTGCTTTATGTCCTGATGAAGTGGATTCCCTGCTTTGTGTCCCTCCAAGCGGGCTCTCTGCCTTTCGTGTCTTGTCCTTCCGGTGCAGTGCGTGCGGAAGGCAGTGGGCGCGGCTTCGGTGTTGTGCGCCGGGATATGACATCAAATCCTGACCCACAGCATCAGTTGCCGCGCGCGTCGCAAGGGAGCAGGATTGGAGGTCTGCTCCCTTGCGACGGCCCCCACTAGGTATGCTACTGCTGTGAACAGGAGATGTCCTCATAATCTGATAGATTTGGAGAGCTTTCGCAAAGAAGAGTGGGCATATATTGCCACGTCAAGATGTGCCATGCTCATACACTCCTACCCAAAAAGACTGATTGCTGTAATAAAACCAAAAGGTGCTTCAAAAAAGTATTAGTTTAAGTGTGTGCACATTTATTGTTTTTCCCCTCAAAGATTTGTTTGTTTTGCAATTGAATTGTTCACGTTATAGGTCACATTAAAGGTGGACAAAAGTTCTGACATGATTTATCTTTGTCTCATTCTTTAACATCACAAGAACCTGACATTTTAACAGGAGTGTGTAGACTTTTTTATATCCACTGCATGTTCTTGTAAAGTGATGGGTTTAAAAAACGAGGCACCCAATAGTATCCTACACTCAGGTGTCAGAAACCCTAGGCTTACCGTGACCAAGGAAGAGCCAGATGCTAAGCCAGGCCTTACCTTGCTCAAGCCAAACTATTCTTACACGCCAGGTACATAATAAAAGAAGACATTTTATTCAGTTCCTCCCAAAAAGCATGACCAAGACACCCCAGCTCACCTTTCTTCTGGTTACGTGAGTTACAGGGGTGAGGCCTAATGCAGTGACAGAGGTAAGTATGTCACTTTGTATAATGTGTCCAAGAGTAGTGTCTGCTGAGTGTATGCTGGTTACAAAAGGCAGATAATTTATATTAATTTACATTTACTATACAATTTCACCTACTCATCAGAATCATCCAAAGAAAATAAAATCTACATATATATATAAATATATATATATATATAAATATATACAGTATATGATAAAATCTGCATAACATATTCACAAATTCAGTTTTGCAGAAATAGACTTGGCAATGCGTTGCAATTTTATATTGCCTATGCAATTTGCCAAGGTGCCAGATGTCATTGGCAATAAAATAATTTACACATCTGGACAAGCTGTGCTCACTGACAGAAACTTATAATAAAACGGTTGATTCCCCCCCCCAGATTTTATTGCATCAGATTGATGCTTAGTGTTATATTATCCGCTGTGCCAAGAATGAGTGGAACTTCTCACACACACTGAAAATATGCTACTTCCTTCTAAACCAATGTATCAGCTGCTCTAATGATGAACTGCCTACTCTGCAGTACCATGGCTCTACAAATATCCACCTTCAAACTGAGATATTGAATTATTGAGATGTCCAAATGTAGGTTAAGCAGTAAACAAAAAAGAGAGAAGCTTATCGTATACCAAAAGATCCCCTCTTCAGTAAAATATATTGAAACCTAATTTAATTTTTTTTAAAATTGTAGTATAACATACAATATGTATTGCAATAATTTTACAATACTTACAATAATTATAATGCATTTTATTAAATTTCTGGAAAGCCAAATATAGCTATAAAATAGTTGTGAGATTAAAACACGGGGTTGTGGGAAGGGTAATTTACCTATAACCCAAAAGTGTAATTAACCCTGTTAATATCCTCTAAATATACCCAGAAAAAGAAACCAAATGGGCTTTCATTGTACTTCTATTAAAAATATTCTCATAAACGTAAAAATTCAATATACTTACCTATGGTTGGAATACTTGGATACTCTGTGGACATATTGGCGACATAGTCCTCTGGTACTACTCAGGTTTCCTTTTTTTTTGCACACTGTCCACAATACTTATATTGAAATGTAAATATGATAGATGAAATGGAAAGGGCAAGAATATTTTGGGCAAAAAAAAAAGAAAGAAAAAAAGAGGGTGAGAGCATTATGTATAACTGATGGTAAAACAGGAGGTGATTGTGTATAATGTGGAACAATAAAAGCTTAAGGGATAAGGTTAACAAGAATCATGTCAAAGTGGAAATGGGAAAGGTGGAATCTTGCTTATGAAGAGAAAGTTGTAGCAGGCCAGTGCATAATCCCAATACTATGGATCCTGAAAATAACATTTGTCCTCCCACATTTGACATATCCATGGCACCAGAGGAGGGCTGGCACCTTCATGCCCAAGGGGCAGGTGAAGCCAAGTGGTCCCATTGGCCTCTTGCCCCTCAGTAACTAACATAAGCACTGGCACACATAGTTACATACTCTCCCACTTACACAAAATTATACACTCGGGCTAACAGACACACACTAAAACATAGCCTCTCATGCTAATACACACTCCCCCTAACACACATTTACACATACACAATCATGCTAAGACACACACAGAAACTCACTCTGACACATGCTCACCCTAATACACATAGATAGATACATACTCACTCATACAGCTAGTACTCCTATGCCAGCCGGTGGTGGTCGTTAATTGGTTATTTTATGTTGATGTTATTGTTTGTTAAATGCAATGGGTTGGCTTGGTTGCCAGCTCATGCTAACAAAGCTTACTAAATGTTTAATAACATTGTTAATAACATAGTTTTAAATAACAAAATGGTTATTTGGCTATTTATATTACAGTTGTTAATTTGATGAAGTGACATGTTAAGGGTCACAGTGTGGAGATATTATCCATTATCTGACATTAACAAAATTGTTAAACTTTGTATTTGTGTGGTCTCATTCATTTGGGGTTCAGTAGGTGGGCACAGGTGCCGACTGGGGCTCCACCTCATTCAGGAATATTGTTAATTTGTTACTGTTCATTGTTAGTGTCCCTCTATTGTAACAGTGGTTACTGAATCTGTCATGTAATCACAAACAAATACGAACATAGCTTTTGTAAAGAGAGAATTGTATTTGTAGGTGGACACTATTGACTTAAATATAACATGTGTGTTAATGATAATAGAAGCAACTGCCATACAGGAGTTGTAGACATCATTCAATAAGATCTACAGCTTGGGAAAAAACTCACAATAACCTGGTTGACTAAGTGTGCACACCCTTAAACTAATACTTTGTTGAAGCACCTTTTGATTTTATTACAGCAATCAGTCTTTTTGGGTAGGAGTCTCATCGTGGCTCATCATGACATGGCATTATATTTGCCCACTCTTCTTTGCAAAAGCGCTTCCGAATCTGTCAGATTGCGAGGACATCTCCAGTGCACAGCCCTCTTCAGATAACCCCACAGATGTTCTGTTGGATTCAGGTCTGAGCTCTGGTTGGGCCATTCCAAAACGTTAATGTTCTTCTGGTGAAGCCATGCTTTTGTGGATTTTGATGTGTGCTTTGGATTATTGTGGTGCTCAAAGGTGAACTTCCTCTTCAGCTTCCTAACGGACGCCTGAAGGTTTTATGCCAAAATTGCCTGGTATTTGGAACTGTTTATAATTTCCTCCACCCTGACTAAGGCCCCGGTTCCAGCTGTAAAAAAAGCCCCAAAACATGATGCTGCCACCACCATGCTTCACTGTGGGTATGGTGTTCTTTGAGTGTTGTGCAGTATTGCTTTTTGCGCCAAACATACCTTTTGGAATTATGGCCAAAAAGTTCAACCTTGGTTTCATCAGACCATAACACATTTTCCCACGTGCTTTTGGGGGACTTGATGTTTGAAAAGGCTTCTGTCTTGCCACCCTACCACATAGTCCATTCATATGAAGAATACAGGAGATTGTTGTCACATGTAGCAAACAGACAGAACTTGCCAGAAATTCCTGCAGTTTTCATCAATTTTGGAGGAATGTCCAGTTCTTGGTAATGTCTCTGTCGGGCCATATTTTCTCCACTTGATGATGACTGTCTTCACTGTGTTTAATGGTATATCTAGTGCTTTGGAAATTCTTTTGTTCCCTTCTCCTGAATTATATCTTTCAACAATGAGATCCCTCTGATGCTTTGGGAGCTTTCTGTAGACCATAACTTTTGCTCTGAGATGCAACTAAGCAAATGTCAGGTAAATCCTACTAGAACAGCTGAACTTTATTTGTGATTAGCTGGAGTCACTTGAAATGATGGCAGGTCTGTAATGACTTCTATGTTACATGAGTTTGAATGTGATTGGTTAATTCTTCACATAGCCAAGGCCCCAGTTATAAGAGGGTGTGCACACTTATGCAACCAGGTTATTGTGAGGTTTTTTTCCCCCTCAAAGATTTCATCTTGTTTTGCAATTGAATTATTTACGTTATAGGTCTCATTAAAGGTGGAAAAAGTTCTGACATGATTTATGTTTTTCTCATTCTTTAACAGCACAAGAATGAGGCATTTTAACAGGGGGTGTAGACTTTTTATATACACTGTAGGTAGTAATGCCCAAAAGAGGGAAATAAGCATATTAAATGGTAACGCAGCAATATAAAGTAACTAATCAAATTCAATGAAAATGTGCAGTGTGTAACATGCTGAAATAAAAAATACGAAACTCCATCATCACAGGATCGATGTAACAGCAGCACCGGTTACAGTGCAAATCAACTTATAATGCATGCTTTAAACACATTCTCTCACTTTTGTTAGGAATAGTATATTTGGGGTTTAGACATTAAACATCGTTGATTTTAATTATTAGTTTTAGTTTTCAACATCTTAGTTTTGAGTTTTTGTATATTACAGGCAATGCTATTTTGGTGAAAGATAATTTGACAACAGATATTTAATTAATACACATTGTGTAGATATATTGCATTCCATTGGTGCACATCATAATCATCTATGATGATGCTTTGGAAATGTAGAGTAAATAATTTTAACAGTGTTCAACCTGATATATCACTTCAGAAAAATGGATAAGAATATCTTCTGTATTTTAAAATATGTTTCTGTGTTCATGGATTAGAATCTGTTAATATGAAATAGAATAAGAATGTATCAAGATAATAGTAAGTTAGAATCCTGCTCATGAAATTCACTATAATTGTTCAAATTCTAAAAGTACAGTCAAGCTGTACCAAGTAAATTTCATTTAACCAACAATTTTCTGGTCATAGACAAAAACACTTGACTACATTTAGTGTATGTCTAAGAATACAAATGCCAAGACTAAGATGGGTGATATAAATTGATGCTCACAGGCAGCCTTCTGTATTCTCAAGAGCATGCACAGATAAGGCACGGTGCTACAGTTTACAGCTTCTTATTTAATTGGGGTTCTTAATTAATGTACATTTTGCATTATTTATTCGGGCATCAATTTATAAGATCAGAAAAGGGACATACAAGGGCAAGCTGCCCAGGCCTACTGATAATAGACTATGTTGATTTGTAGAGTGTTCCTGGAAATCCCAGCACGTTAATTAATATTGTGTGGTGAGCCATCCTACAGGTTCCTTTTTTTGAGTTGAGTAGTGTGAGCCTTTAAACTCTTCACTGTGTCAGACATTACAAGAGGACACAAGCCTGTGACCTATTGTGAAAGCGCTAGGGCACTTTGCGATAGGTAGCAGTAAAGTTCTTTTAAGAATAAAAAATATGTTTCATTTAATGCATTATGTAGAGTGTTGGTATTAACTAGGCTGGCCCATGTGTTCTTTGGAAGCCATAGTCCAGTTATTACTATAATCCTCCTTCCATTTGTTTGTGCTGGGTCCCTGTCATTTAGTAAATAGAAGAAAATATTTTCTCCACCTCTCTCTACCACCAACTTACTCTCTTGCCATCTTCATACCATTTCCCTTCATCTTTCTTTCTCTGTTTCATTTTCCTATTAATGCATTTTTACGGATTGGGATGATTTCATAGTCACTACTGTTGGTGTCTTGAAATTGTCTCACAATCAAGCCTTCAAATCAAGCTTTCTCTAGGCCTAATCTGATCCACGGGGCTAAATGGAATAATGAATCAGATCCTCGGAAAGAATGGGAAGCATCTGACAGTGCCCTTACTGGCAAGGATAACAATTAATTGCAGTAACTATGTTATAGAACTATTCAACTATTCTTCTATGGTTCTATTCTTTATCTATTCTATATCTTTATCTAAGCTTGCATATGTGTTGCACTTAAATGTTGTTTAATTTAAGGCCCACAACCCCCCTGAGATCTTTATTTTTTAAAGATATTATTAAAGTTTAGTTTTAGGAGGTAGGATTTTTTTCAGTATAGAAATGTCTTGCATTGCAATGGTTAACTATAGCCTTTTTTGTGTTGCTGTAGGACCTTTTACACCCTGCCCTTGATTGTTTCCTGCAGAGTTTGCATTTGCTAAAACTTAATAAGCAGCACTTGTTGATTAGTCTCTCAATACTTAACACATGTACCCACTTTGAACCTTTAATTGAAACAATTTTGGGGAATGCTGCCACAAATGCTAATCACAGCTTGTTTAAGGTTGTATGACCCCAGAGAAATTGAGAAGAAGAAAAATATATATATATATTTATATATAATGGAGGAAGGAACATGGGGTTCTGTGCGATCTTAAAGTGCAGTCAATCAATCAATTAATACAATAGAAATTAATGATAAATCATAAAGTGATATTTCTTATACGTATAAATGTCTCAATCAATAAAAATCAATAAATATCAATAAATATTGCCCCATTACTTATGTGAAATATCACATTATGATTTATTATTTATTTCTATTGTATGTATTTATTCATTTAACGCTGTACGTAGAATCCCCCTCTACCTTCCACCCTGACCCCAGATTTTTTATTTTCAATATAAGAAAATATTATCTATACCTCCGTAGGGTTAACGAAGGACTTGAAATATAAATGCATACACAATCATAGTATTTAAAGCCCAATTGCATTTTTAATTGAAAGATTTGACTTGTGAATTAAAATTGATATATTTAAATGGTACTTTTGCGATTGACAGCAAAATAACAATTTGCCACTGTATCTGAAATGTATCTGAGAGCGCTAACGATGTCACAGTACTCAGTAAGCTTCCAGTTCACTGGAAGAAGGCTACCTTAGCAAAGCTGTGACAAAGCTACTGTGGTTTAAAATGACTCTCACAAGAACAACAGCTATTAATGGTGCTCCAAAAAAGGGCTGTGCCTTGGGTAATGAAGCTAATTGCAGATAAAAGAACTAAGCAAGCCTTTTTTTCAAAGTAAATGTCAATATCTGTAGACACAGATGCACCAATAATAGAATAGAACTTACAAGGCTATACACACAAGGGTAGAGGAAAGTCATTATTGTGGTGCTCTGGAGCTTCCCTCAATGACCTTTCTGATTATTGTCTCTTTATAAGGAGGAAAAAAAACATATATATATATATATATATATACTATATTATATATATATATATATATATAACAAGCATTATGCATTGGAAAATTAGCTGAAATGAATGATTAAATCACATATCAAGTATTCTTTATTCGTTAGTAATTAATTAGCGTTAGCAATGATATGATATTGTGCTTTGTAAATATGCATTTTTAAATGTGTAGGGAAAAACGGGACTTCACACCATTGATTGGCTGCTTAAAGCACGTACCGGAACCCTTGCTGCGCCAGTGCTGGAGTTGACTAGCAGTGAGTACACCATGCAAGCAGCACAAGGTGTTATTAACAAAAACACGGTATTGACATTTCAACAACATTACTTGAGCTAAATTATGGAAATGAACCAAACAATATTTAATTTGGTATTTTTATGAAATGAACACAAACTAATATAAATTTATATAAAAAAATCATGAGAGGCTCCATTGTATCTTATCAAGTGTCTTTCAGCTCTAAAGAAATTTAGGGGTATGCTTCATTGCTCAGATGATTAATCTTATATAGATCACCAGAGAAATGGTGCATTGAGAAATCCATCATTAAAACTATGACAAAATGATGATTATCTGATGATGAACAACATGATGAATAGGCCCTTGATGATCTAGCACAGATAAATGCTGGTTTCAACCATTTGAAACTTTGTCATTAAAGAAAAAGTTTTAATCACTAGCAGGTCATGTCTAATGCTTCTAATTTAGATTTGATTAGTTCTTTTGTACCATTATATTTTTTCAGTTATTTTTCATTGGTGTTATCGTAGCAAACTAGAAATATATGAGTTTTAAAAATGGTGTGGCTAATATTTAATACCATTAATCTTCCACATGAACACTCACATCGTTTAATAAGCACAGTCTTTTCTAGATCATATTCCCTGTCCTGATTGAAATTGGTTAGTCATTGAACCATGCAGAACAAGGGAACCAAATTTCTCCATCAAACACAGATGCCAAGTAGATCAATGCAATTTACAGTGGATGTCTGAGACAACTAGTGTAATAGTGATATATATATATCTATAATAAAAGTTCTATATTGATACCATATTGATATAGGATTGAGTGTTTTTCTCTTATACTCCTTAAAATATAAGGTTTTTAGCTACATTTGAGCCTTATTGAAGCGATGCAAATAAAGGTTCCAAAGATAAAAGATAAATATTATCTGCTGAATGGTGACCATTTCTAATGATTTTTTTTTTTATTTCATTAACTTCATAGCTTGCGTATAAAAGTAGACACATACATATTTTTCAAGCATATGAAAGGATCTTACGGACTAGATTTATCAAGAACTGGCATAATTCACTCAGGCAATCAATTCCAAATCTCTTCATGCCGGTACCTAATAAATCTGCCCACCTGATAGATACACTGAATAGAATGGCATGGCATTTCATTTGATAAATATAGAATGGCTTGTGAATTATTATTGTTTTTCACCTAGGTGCCTACACTATGTTTGACTCATTCATTGACTATAATTCATTGAGCTGGGATAAGTAAGATTTAGTGGTCCTTATGGTTTATGCAACTATTTTTTTTCTGTTTAAACCTAGCCATTGGCTTATATTTCATATTTTGTTCCAATATTTATCCAAATTGTGCTCTCTTTAGTTCTTTTGATTATCTTTCCTCTAATGTCATTTGATTTGCAACATTTTATACCTGACACTTTAAAGATTACTATGCTTACCCATAAATTATTTTATTATATTTTATTAATAGAGTGCCAACAGATTCCAAGCACCAATACAATAAGTGTAAAAATTAAAAATAACTAAATTCACAATATAAAAATTGCCAATAACATTAACACACATTAAGGTATGCAGGTATAGTATGCATCTCTCCCTTCCTTCTCTCTCTCTCTCTCTCTCTCTCTCTTGTACCATAAGCCTAGGTTCATGTCTGGTTCTCTAACACTGTAAGTTGTCACACACACTAACGTTAACTCCACTAAAATACATGCACACACATCCTACATCATATGCTGACATAGACACTCATGCTAACACCATGCAATAATACCTACCCACACATGCTTGCAAATGCCAAAGACTAACACACACTTGTGTTAACGCTATATACTGGCATACACACTCATGCGAACACCATACACTAACACACATTAACGTCATACAGTAACACGCATACCCTCACATGTGCTAACACTAAATACTCACACACACGCTAACACAATTCACTAGGACATGTACATTCTACCTTCATACAGTAACACACTCT
Source organism: Spea multiplicata (assembly GCA_009364415.1). NCBI lineage: Eukaryota > Metazoa > Chordata > Amphibia > Anura > Pelobatidae > Spea > Spea multiplicata. The sequence continues at coordinate 47,648 of VKOC01047205.1, forward strand.
CACTCTACCAGAACATACTTACACATACACACATATACTCCCTAACAGCATATGCACCAACATGCATACACACTCTCTCAGTCTCTTCCATCATGACTGTACCTTACACAACTCTCCCTTCCCTTAGGAGGAGCTGCTGCCCTACTGCCATGGGGTCTGTTGTGAGATCAGCTGGCCAGCATGCCAAAAAATGGATAAACCCAAGTAACATGCAGGGATCAGTGGCATTGTACGTGGTTCACCACTTTAAGTCTTCACAATAAAAATAAACAAATAATATAAAATAATTACAATAAAAAATGGGATTCTGAATATTTGTAGGGTAGACATTGTGTAAAGGTGTTTATTCTCTAGACTGTGTTTCTTTACAAAAAATGGAATTTAACTCTTACTTATGGCTGCGTATCCTGTGGTATTTTGTGTACTGTCACCTGAATGGGCTGTATTTGCAAGTTAAATGGCTGTCAAACCACATATATTGGATATATTTACTAAGGAGGGTGGGTATTTTTTAAAGAAAATGTTTAATATGCTCCTGGAAAAATGTGTTCTTATGCTAAAAGGGTTAGTCCTTTGTTTTTATTAAAATAACTTACTTATAATTTGATTTATCAATAATTTTTAGTAATTATCTTATAATCCCTTTTTTGGTTTTACATTATTTTGCATTATAGCTAAGCCATAGAAAATGAGACAGTAAATAATTGAATATCAGTGGGGGCGAGTAAATAGGGTGCTAATTACATTCCTGGTCTGCTTTATAGAAAATTGTATCTTGGCTCTTTTCCTGGTTGTATTAAGTCGAAGAGGAAATAAAGGACCTCAATGCTGCTGTCTTCACATTTTGTCTTTTTTATCTGTCCCCTGAAAAAATATTTCAAGAACGTTTTTCCAATAAATATATTTCTTTAAATATCTTAAAACAAAATAAAATAGAACTACAGTGATTTTTAACTCAATATTAATCACTGAAAAAGAAAATGGATTGTTGATTGTTTCATATTCACACAATACCGTAACACCTTTATATTAATATCTTAACCCGTATTTTGCAGTATCTTCAAAGTTTTGTTGGTAATTTAAACTTTTTCCCTGAGGCAGTGACATTCTTGTTCTATGCCGATAAATGCACTGAATCGTAATGTATTTAGTGAAGTTTGCTTTGTTTTTATTGATCTTGATTAGATGGTCTTGTCACTTACAGTCACTTACAATGAAGCTCATCCATTTAAAGAAATAGATGGTGTCAGGTTTATCTTAGAACTGTTCACACATCTTGTCTTTCACATGTAAAAAAACAAAAGCTTTTTCTGAACACCATTGACCTTGAACATATGCTTGGTTTCACGTTACTAAGAAATGATCATGGTTTTTTTTTGTACCTATTTGTGGCATAGGAGTAAAAGACTTTTTATACTAATCCTATTGGTTTACTAATTTTAAGGTGACCATGCCAATAGTAAGTTCTAAAAGAAATAAACATAGTAACTATAATAGTAACTAAAATATAAAGTAACCCACCCATCCATTGATATTAAGGAAGAGAAAAGTGTATTCTCCCAAAACAACACCAACAATTTACTCAGGTCTTTTTACAATACATATATCCAAAGGGGATGATGAGACTAGAATAGACAGACTAAAACATTCTAATGCATTAGGTAAAGAAGGTCCTGCTCGCAAGCTTACAATCTAGAGGGAATGGGGTGAAGAGAGAGTTGATACAAAGAAATGCCAACTATTGCAGTAGTCAAGGCAGGAAATGATAAGAAAATAAACTAGGGTTTTTGTAGCCGCTTGAGTGAGGAATGGGCGGATTTGAGAGATGTTTTTTAGATGTAAACACAAGGATCTGGTGAGGGACTGACTGTTAGGTATGAAGGAGAGGTTTGTAGGAGTAAAAGGTTGAGTTGTTAATGGAGTTAGAAAATCCACGTACTGGGGTGGAGATTGAAGGAGGGAAAGATAAAGAGTTCAGTTTTAGAAAGATTAAGTTTCAGGTAGCATTGTGACATCCATGAAGAAATAGCAGACAAGCAGTTGAGAATGTGGGACATGAGTGAAGGAGAGAGATCAGGAAAAAACAGGTAGACTTTGGTATCATCTGCATATAGATGATACTGAGAAAGTAATGAGTTGACTTGCCCTCCAGCCCAAAAGTTGATAGCCCTCCTAGCCTGCCCTTATTGCTTCATATAGGAGTCCAGTAGGAGTGGTGTCAGGTCCGAGTTTGCAAAGCTGAGGGGCCAGGATAGCTGCAAATCGAATACAATTTCCAAGTATTTGATTGTATTATTATTTCATATTGTTCTAGTTGAATACTGGATGTGAATTGTCTCTGTATGGTTGATCCTGTAGTATTCTCCAAGTCTGGAAGTAATTTTTTATGCTGTAGGTTTTTTTTTTAAGTTCTATTTGTGTCTGAAGGCAATACGACGGTTTAAAATGGGACTGTGAGAGCTCTTATGCATTACGCAGTAGGAAAATAGCAGACGTTGCTGTATCTGATACTTAAGTGGAAAAAAGGAAAATATTTTGAATATAGGTATGAAAAATAGGATTAGAGAGAGTCCTGCATGTCGCGGTTCTTCTTGTAACCCTCTCCAAATGTTCTTTCTTTTTTATAATTCCATTTTGTCATAAGAAATTGGACTGTAGCTTTTTTATCAAAGAGTTAGAAACAAAAACCATTGTAGGGACTCATTCACGTCACCTGGTTATTGTTCTCCTGCAATTTAACATTTCAATCCCTCTGGAAAGTGAAATCTAATAACAGAGGAGGAGAATTTAGTTGAGAAATTATCTAAAGCTGAAATACATTACCTCCAAAGTAATGGAATCTATCGCTTGCGTGGTACATTTAAACCTAGTCCTTTTTATAAACGGTAATAGAGTGTATTGAGATAAGCAGCAAGGATGCATTGTTCACTTATAATAGAATCCGGCCCACAGTCTAAAGCAAATTCAAGCTTATGTGAGAATGTAATTGGAATACACACCTTGTGAATATATATTATCACAAACAAGCAATAGAAAGCCAACAATGACAAAAATGTTTTGCTGTAATCAGGTAAGTATGTGTTCTAATACTAGTTGTTTGCATATAATATCATTATTTTTTACTTTTAATAAAGCATAATTTAAATAACTTAAAGGTAAATAATATGAAAATATTATGGTGTTTGCAAAAGATATACGGTACTTAAGTTCAAGACCAGATAACTTGGATGTTCTTCCATTCTTATAACGCTACCACAACCAGCTTCAACCAAAGGATTCATTTTTTTATGAAGTCAACTTACAGGGGAATCACACATCATGCCCACATTTTAAACCTCAATTAAGATCACTGCGATATTGTTTGCTAAACGTAAAGCTGCTCATTTAACCAACTTCACTGGAGTTGATATGCTCTATAAAATATAGTTTTAATTACGGCTGTAAAATACTGCACCCAAGTACCAGTAACACTAAGCTTAGTCATGCATGCTATGGTCCTCCCCATTTATTTTTTTCTGTAAACTAAATTATTATGTGATTTTCGTCATCCATTGACTGATATGTTACACGCAGGCCCAGTTCAGCCCTTCCCGCTGGAGAAACTTGCAAGTGCTGGCCCTTCATAATAAGGATTGACGTAAGATAGTTAGACTCTCTCTTTACTAAATAAACCACATGGGGTATATAACCCCATCCAAAATATAACCACATTTTCAAGTATCTCTAAAATTTAGTTGGCCACTTCAGAACACAAGGAAAATGACAATCCAAGAGGGTTTATTTCAAGTCCTGTCTGGGCTGTTGCCTCTTCACTTTTAACATTAATCTATCCTGAGTAACCAGCCATATCTGCTGCTCTGCTGAAAAAGGCCCGATGGGCTAATCATAGTGTTGGAGGGTTCTAGAATATGATATTACATCATCTCCACCACCTATACCATATACAAGCAAGAGGAGGTACTTCTTGGATCAAAACTCCTTATCTATATGAGCCCCAAGAATTGTCCAGAAGTGGGGCTCACCGAATGACACGACTATCGTTTAAAATATTGTCCAAGAACTAAGGAGTATTTTTTTTAGGTTCTGTGGTTTGTTTTGCACACAATCTTTTACTTGATGCATTAATTAAAACTGATTAATTTAAATGTGTGATGCAAAAACTTAGAATCAAGTTTGACTTTTGGCCTGGACAGAGGCGAGGGTCATGATTAGGAACTGATTTCTGTATAGCTCTAATTGCATTAAATTACCCTCTCATCCTTTGCAATCAATCATTTATTGTGTTAAAAAAATAATTTATGGATCCCAGTTTCTTTCTTTCATTTGCTTCTTTCTATGTGTACACTTAACATCAGTAAGAACAGAACATCTTTTATTATGGAAACTTGTTGAAATATGCCAAGTTCTTTTATTCCCGTAGCATTTTGAAGTTAGGAATTGAAGCGTTCATTGGGCTAGGGAAAGGAGGTAGCATTTCTTAATTTCTCTGTATCCTATTTAACTAAGCAGTCTTGCAGTAAGATAGACTTTAATTCCTAGAGGGTGGGACCCTTTATTGCATTCTAATTATTGTTCATTACATTCGAATGGAGAAAAACACAGATGTTAATATTTAAGCGTGTTCAGATGCATAGCCTTTCCGGCCGACTAACTTGGTGACAGCGTAATCAGCTGGGGAAAAGAACAAATGCTCTCTTTTTAAATCCTCGTTTTCGGTAGCATGTAATTGTTTTTTTTTCTTGGAAAGCATGATGCATGTTCACCTGGAGTATCTACAAAACAAAATGAAAATGCAAGACATTTTTGTAGCCCGTGCAGTTATTTTCCTGGTGGTGGATTTGTTGGTGTGCAAACTACTGTAAAATAAACACTTTTGTCAATAAGCAACAATGATCTTGCCTCAAGCATTTGATTATCCTGAAATTGGCAGTAGAGGGATGTGCGAGTCAGGACGGCAGAATCATGGCACGAGTTGGGAAAGCCTTCGCTGACACTCATACGGTGCTTGCAGGTATCACAGAGGAATACATATCTATTTCTATTGTAAATGGCAGGTTGCCCCAAGGAAACACAACATCCATGCTATAAAATCCCAACTGGATCTTGTGCCATCCTTCTGCCTGGTTCGGATTATAATGAACATGGTATTGAAGAGGAGACCCCATAAACCCAACATTTGGTGAAAAATCTATTGGCACTGAAACAAGCTGAAGAATTAATAATGTGTAGCAAATCACAAATATTCTGTGTCTAGGCAGGCAACTTCAACACGGTAGGGACACAATATGTATATAGGTTGAACTTGATGGACTTTGGTCTTTTTTCAACCTTATGAACTATGTTACTATGTTACTATGTTACTAACTTCAGTTTAATAAGTTTACCTAAGACTAAGACTTTACCTATAAACTACAAACTGATTGGCCAGAGTGAAAAAAGTAAGGCAAAAACTCACAGAATGAGAGCCACAGCCATAACAATCAATGGGATCACCCACCATTTTATGGCTACTTCTACCTATTAGTCATTGATATGTACCCTCACACACACAGTAACTCATCGAGGAACATCAAAACGGCTTGTAATGACAGCAAAATGGCTTGTAATGGCAGCCACACATGGCAATGAATTAACAAAACCAAACAAATATTTGTTCGCCCTCGTTCTCATTGATTCATACGAACCAGATATTTTCATTAAAAAGAAAGTTTGTACAAAAGTGAATGCACAAGTCTGCTATCCAGTACTCCTTGAAACTGTTATCTCTACTGTTCTGTCTGCTCCTGAAAATAATATTCATCTTTCCCTATGTTCAAATCCTTTATTATTCAAAAAAAACACAAAGCAGAAGAAAATGAACCCTCATAAAATATCACCACAGTATAAAAATAATTTATTGACAGATGAAAAAAAAGAGGCTACAAAGCCCTTTAAAATTAAACATAGTAGAGGGGTGCATTATAAAACAATGATAATAAAGAGTGGGACAGATTAGCGGTATAATTGAAGTTCCATATCAACACAGCTACTCTTTTTTTGTTTTCTTAATATTTCTGTTTTGCAATAAAACCAACCATGTTGGAAATAATTATTGTCCCTTTGGCTCAAAGCAATCACCAAAAACGGCTCCCTATCTGGCCTTAAAACATATGAAAAAAACAATTTTAGTTATTTATTGAATCAAGTGAATGGATCCTTTCTTTCTAAAGGGCATTACAAACTTAAAAGGTCAAACTTCATAAACTAAATCGAATTTAAAAAATCTGAGAGATACACTAATAATAATTAGTATTTTATACAAGCACTGCACATCAGTCACTCATTCTCCACTGGCATATCCTGTCTACACAATAGGTAATCTTTGGAGTGGTGAGGAATTTCAAAGAACTTGTGTTTTATTGACAATCGTGTCAAATTGGTGATGTTGAATGTTTTTTGTTTAATGAACAGATGTATTGTTGCTGGAAAACAATGAAAATAATAACTAAGGATATGATGCTCCATAAATGTTACAAGAAAAGATATTTGTAGAGAAGCTGTTTTGTTGTTTTTTTCCTCTCGTTTGCTGGTTTATGTTCTGGAGGAGAGGACAGCCAATATTCCTCAGTTTTATTAAAGGGACACTCCAGTTCTTTAACGGCGTAAGGACCAGGCTGTTTTTCACTTTTTGTACCCTTTGGGACCGAGGCTGTTTTAACACTATTGCGGTGCTCGTGTTTAGATGTAATTTTCTCCTCACTCATTTAGTGTACCCGCACAAGTTATATATTGTTTTTTTCAGGACAAGAAGGGCTTTCTCCAAATACCATATTTTTGATCATATTATCTAATTTACTATAAAAAAATAATACAATATAATGAAAAAAAACTTTTCTCACTTTTATTTGAAAAATCTATTACTCATCCAAAAAAGCTAATGAAAAAACCTGCTAAATAGATTCAACTATTTGTCCTGAAATACCCAATGTTTTTATGTTTTTTTTTGCTTTTTTAGCAAGTTATTGGCCAATAAGTAAGAGTAGCGTTTTGCTAAAACTTTGGGTATCTTTGAAGCTGGCCAATGCAATTTACCCAATCAAACCGTATATGCACTAATTCTACTACCACCCTTTGTCAAACTTTGTGGTAGTAATTTATTTTGTGTTTTTTTTATCACAAAAATTGTGCTTCAGGTATGGATTCACTTTCAAACAAGACCTCTATATGTGTTCAGCAATATCTCCCGAGTACAGTGATACCCCTAAGCATGGGTTGTTTGGAGCCGGCTAATTATATTTACCCCATCAAACCATACCCCAAGGTATTTCAAATGCTAGTATTTTAACCTTTTCCATGCATTAGATTCTACCACCAGCCTTTGCCAAAGTTTCAAACAACACCCCAATATGTGTTCAGCAACGTCTCCTGAGTACAGTGATACCACCCATGGGTTTGTCTGGTGTTTGGGGGCTAAAAGGCCACATTTGGGAAGTGTGCTTCTCCCCATTTTTGTCAGTCTGTGCCTATGCCCTATCTTTGAGCCCGGCCACTCCAATTTACCCCATCAAACCATTAATTTTTTTAAAACTAGACACCCCTTTCGGTATTTGAAATGCTTTTACTTTAACTCTTTCCATGTTAAGATTTTTGGGAAGATACATCGCTAATTTTAGCACTTGCTCATAATAATAAACTTTATTTTTTTATTTTATTTATTTTATTCTTTTTGGACTTTTTTTTACACTTTACCGGACTTGGATGGTTCCTTTGATGCCTATTTTTTTAGCTTTTTTTCCATATCTTTTTACAATTTTTTAAATATTTTACTAATCACATTGTGATAAGAAAGATGTGCTCCATTGACTTATATGGGTGAATGCAGTGCCTGTATTCAACCTGCAAGTAGAGCCAGAGTTCTCAAAAGTTGTTATTTTTTTAAAGGACACGCCGCCATCTTGCTAGTGGCAAAATCACTCGTGGTGACAGTTGTGACCGCTCTCATACAGTGTATGGCGGATGTTGACGCCCCGGAGAGGGGCCAGACATAGCCCCGATGCCGATCTCTGTGTTGATGAATGCCTTGACACCAACAGCAACACCGTTTAAGCGAAAAAAGTGATTGTAGATCACTTTCTACGCTTGTTTCATGAAATGATGTGTCAGGCATGTCATTGGTAGTCACCTGGCCCGTCAATGGATGTTAAGAGGTTAAAGTGCTTTAATATACATTCCTCAACCTCTTAAATAAAATAGAATAAAATAAATAAAAATGAGAAGCTGCAGCGCCCTGTTTTTGTGCCACTGATTGGCTGCTTGAAGCTGCCAATCATTGTCAGGATTGTGATTCCATAGAAATGAGTAGGCAAGTGTGGGTAAGGATATTGACGGCAGTGTCCAGTGGGCCATTTAGATTTACTTGCCCACAGTCCAAAAGCTGTTGACCTTCCCTGTGAGATGTAATTTGAGAAGATGGTAGAGGTCAATTTTATTAAATATGAGAGCAAGACTGGACTGGTGATGGTGGTCATAGTAGTTTAAGGCCAGTGGCTGCTTGTTGAAGTAAGTGCAGTAGATGGCTGGATATGCACAGCCACACACTGAGTTTTTAAGCTCACATGGCATGTGGCCGGGTATATCCAGCCAGTGGTAGCACACCACGGCACCCAAATCTGCCGCTGGAGTGTGTGGCAAAGGTATGAGGGCCAGTCTGGGCTTGTATGAGAGGACAACGGAAGGGTGGAGATTTTTTTTTAAATTGAGCATGAGCTTTTTATGCAATTATGATAAGCTAGTTTAATAATAAAGGTGCACTGAATGTTATTTTGTTTTTTTTGGGGTCTTAAATATATTTTGAAATGTTTTTGTTTTGAAGTTATCTACATATTTCACTCACATTGTGTTCTCTGCTCATAACCGAGCCTCTGCCTTTGTCATTAAGTTAACTTTGGGAACATTAATCTTTCAAACCTTAACATTCTGATTTAGTTAAATTATGCACATGCATAGATTTCAAATTAATCATTTGGATTTCTCTTGATACTTCCCTAACAAAGTCAAAAATGTTAATATGATTATTAAAAGATGACATAAATTTCTACTTAGGTTTCAAAGCTGTGAATTGTGGCTTGTATGGAGCTGTGTTATATTTCTAACTGGAAAATAGTTATGGCTGATAAGCTTTTTTTTTTGTTTAAATAATAATAATAATAATAATAATAATGAAAATATATATATATATTAAAGCAAAGCAAATATATATTTCTTAGATTTCCAAAAGTTACATAGTATTCAGATTTGTACACTGCTGTGGCATAGTCATTTCAATATCAGTATTAAAGAGAGTTTAAATGAACATAAACGGGTTTTGTCTTAAATGCATGCATACAATTGTTTTATAGGAATTTGTATAATGACAAGATGGAATGGAAAATACACTTTATACTTTGCATTTGAAGAAATTTTTTTTGATATATATATATATACTTGATCTTAAGACTTTAGAAGAATTGAGTGGCCATCTATCGGGGCAATAATAACCATAGGCATAAATCTAAATCAAAGGGCTGTTTCCCAAATACATTTTGGCCACAAATGGGTTGTTAACATGCATATCGCTACTCACATATGAGCTCTATCCACTCCAACTTGCTTGGGCCCTGGGTTTATTTCTAAAATAAGCCAAAAGATGATGTGCTTTACAATTAAAGCTAAGTATGCGTACAGATTCTAATTTCATTTTTAAGTGCCAAATAAAATATTATAAAATAAAAACTAAAACATAGAAAAAAAATAGTAACATTTGATCAAACAAAACACACATAATATGCTATTAAACATTCAGCCATTACAACATAACTATCAGGCTTGTGCATTTGCATTTGTACAAATTGCAAATTTACAGAATTTTGGTAAATTTGGTAATTCATACACAGCCACGAAAACCAGGCCAGACCCACCATGAACTGGACAAAAACTAAGCAAAAAGCTCAGAAAAATTTGTCCAAGTTGTTTTTGGTGCATTTACACATGTCTAATCACTACTCCCCTAATCACTACTCTGTGATTTCATTTATACCTAAATAGATATTTCCCATGTAGGTTTCTCAAGAGTAACAATAATTTCTAAAACATTCATATACAGTTAATAATGCTTTACAATATTACCGGTATAAGCTGTCTGGATAATAAAATTGCCTTTTATCTTCTTCCTTGCATGAAGTGAAACAACATTACATACATTTATTTTTCCCATTTTCAGGAAAAAAATGTAATAACTCCTTACCCATTTCCAACTTCTGAATGCATAATTAGTTTCTTACTATTTATTTTCACATTATTAAACATACTATACAGCAATCGCTTTTAGATGACAGTTATGATATTGTGTAGATCTATACACAAAGAATCAGAGTACTCATAGGATAATACCACAGTATGAATTGTACTATATTGTATGTAAAGGCGTCGGACAGGGATCAAAAGCGGTCCTAGCACTTTAAGGCCAACAACTGCTTAGTGACGCATATGCAGGTGCCAGCTTGATACGTTTACGCTTTTTGTCTCCCAATGTGTCGGTCTATGTATCCAGTCAGTGGTCACACACTGCAGAACTTGGTCAGCCAGAGATCCCCCAGGCATTTGCCTAGTGCGCCGTTTCAGGCATGTGTTTTGAGTACCATGAGGTGGCCAAAATAATTCTCCTTCACTTCTTGCTTCTTTAATTACTTCTTACAAACATACAGTATGTTATAAAAATAACAAAACAAAAAAAGACAAAAAAAATCCTTTCTATGCATTTAGAAGAAACAAAAGTAAATGTGCTATGACTGAAGGTAAAACATAAAGTATAAAATGATTTTTTTATAGCTGTCATTGCGACAATAAATAAAATTACAGTCTGAATACTACAAAGAGTAAATTGAGCCAAAGAGTTCCTAACAAAACTCGCTGTCATAAATGATTTAGCACATCATAACTTTTCTCTAAAGACATTATATAAATCAGTAGCATTCTAAAGGTGATCATGCTGAGCTATGTACGAGTCGTATACAAATCTCAGTACACCTCAGATATCTGATACGTGATAAAGAAAATATATCTGCTAAAGAAACTTTGAGAGAACATAAATACATTGGTAAGTAAAAATGTCAACTTTTGAAATGCTTCCTACAGAAATAATTTCAGAAAATAATTTCATTTTTGCACATGAATCAATTTGTTACCAGCAGCCAGGAGTGTTCTTTACTCCGTTTACGAAATATTTAAAAGTGAAAAACATGACTGTCTGGTTTTACCAGACTGGGTAAAAATGAACAATATGAACACGTTGCAGGTAATATTAATTAATTTGGTAAAGAAAATTACAACACCGAAGATGAGATAACTTAAACTCAGCCTACGCACAAAATCACAACATAAACAAAATATCAAAAAAGTCCATAAAATCAGATAAACATATAATACCATGAATAGAAACATAGAATTTAAAACTGCATGCACTCACCATAGTGAACAGACCCACTGGTTTTATGTTTGTTCGTGCTATTACTAATTGTATATAGTCTTAAGTTTAATGTTATTCTTCATTTTGTACTCATAGTACGGACATGAAATTAATATTTTATGTTGCCTACCTAATTCTTATGCTAGATAAAATTTACTTAATCATAGATAAAATGGCTAATAAGCATTTCTCAATGTGTGCGTCTTATTGTTTAATTTCCTATTTAAACTGATATATCAATTCATTATAGTTTTGGCTACAACATTCAAGATGACTGGAAAGTTATTAATAAAATACGCAGTGAAGGAACAAGATTTGCCCACTTCCTAGCTGCACAAATAGGTACATTTTAAGTTTTGCTATAGTAAGGTATATTAGAAAATGTGTGCTGATGGTACAATGGGCCAAGCCATAGGAAGTAATTTATTTTGCTATCATATAGCAATGTTGTATAAATACAGATAAGCAATCAAATTATATTTTCACAAATTGTGCTTGGTTGGCTGCAGTATAATTTAACCTACATTTAAAGGATTAAAGTCAAATGAGTAAATAATATTTCACAAGTTTCAGCAGATAATTTTGTTACTAAAAAAACACATTAAGAAATAAGTATTTCAAGGAATTTGTTTGCTAAACAAATACTATTTAGTGGTTATATCTATGAAAGAGAGGGTCTGAAGGCAGAAGAGAATATTCCCTAAACTGGGAGTTTGCACATAAGTCTGACTACTTTTACTCCAAAAAACATTGAAAAGTTGGCATGGAATAATGCATATTTAGGCCTGTGAAGTGGCTTTCAATGAGCCTTTATTAGCTCTGCCTTACATAGGTAGATATTTTCCAGAGATAATGTATAATTCATAATGCAGAGTCATATTACTCAAATTAGTGTAACAACACATTTATTAGCACCGCGTGGCGCCTGGGTTTCTGGGGACCTGGTAACTGAAGTGCCCAGCGAGGTCACGTAGTGTGCATTCTGTTACCCCGCTATATTAGGGCAGCAGACGGGCAACAGCTCAGACTGAGAGCACAAGCTGCAGTGAAGACACGGATCCACGTGAAGGAATACAGTCAAGGAGGAGAACACTGTGAGCTGCATGGATGATGGAAGGAGGAGAGTGTGTGTATGCACTGTATATGTATGGTGTTAGAGTGAGTGTGTGTGTGTAAGTGTATGGTGTTAGAGGGAGTATGTGTTACTGTAAGGCAGCAGAGTGTGCATGTGTGAGCATATGCCCTTGTGTGTTAACATGGTGTTAGAGTATATGTGCAAGTATATGGTGTTAGAATGAGTGTTTGCATGTTAGTGTGTGGTGGTAGCGTGAGTGTTACAGTATGGTATTAAAGCAAATGGTGTTAGCATGTGTGTGTGATACTGTATAGTGTTAGAGTGTGTGTTACTACAAATGCACGCTACATTCGGTAGACAACACTCACAATGTCCCTGCCCAAAAAACCAGTTGTTATGATGTACATAGTGCCTTGTTAACCTACACAATCTGGTGGCTATATGCGGAAATAAAGCAGACAAAAGAGCTTCAAGCTATGGTACAATCGTTAAACACTTACTCTGCGTGTTAATTCTATGAACAAATACACTATGTTTTCTATTTAGGCTCATCATCATGAAACAGAATGCTATTTGCTCAGAATCATATGTATACATTTAACTAGGAGGCGTATATTATTAGGATTTTGTATACATATGCTGTATATAGTATAAGTGAGTTCTTACCAGACAGGATTACTCAATCAGGTAGAAAATAACCTTCACTAACTCAGAATACAAAGACCTTTTTTATTTGGTGTAAATTACCAGCTGTCCAAAATAATATTAAGGTTTTTAAAGGAACATCTGGTCATTACGCAATGTTAATGCTCCAGAATAAATTCTGGAAAAAACCATCAAGAACACAATTAGGGAAAGTTATGTTTCACTGAGATTCCCCAGCTGATCATCTGGAAAAAAGGTAGTGAAGAAGGAAACATAATATCATTTATGGGTAAAATAACTTTGAAAAGAATAAATATTTACACATATGAGATTATTTGCAGTGGCTTTATGTGGACTGTCAAGGGAATGGTTCCATTGAGGCACTCAAAATTAGAAATAAATATACTCAAAATCCGTACAAAACTAAGATTCATGAAAATAATTTTCATAATACACAGATATTTTTCCATTTCCCAGCAGTCAACAGAGAGAAGTGAAAAAAGATTATGGAAGGGACAGAAAAGGCAAAAAACAAGAGAAAAATATTTAGTTCTTATGTGTAAAGGCAGGTGGGAACTCTTGCTCTGCTTTGTGAGAATTTTCACATTTTAAGTCCTTCTCCCTTTTACTAAAAATCCATTCTAGTAAGCAATGTAAGCAATGAAAATCACTTGTGAGGAAGGTTAACAGTAACATCAAGTAATATGGTTGTAATTTAAGAATAATTCAATAATAATAATTGGAATTTTGAGTAGAATACACGATTTAATGTGTGGAGTTATTTGTTCTTTAAAGTTAGATTAAGAAAATCACCAAGGAATCTTGCATTGAATATCATATGTGTAACAGGAAACCATTAGGACAACAAATTTGAAATACACATGCCTAGCGCAACAAAAACATGTTTATCATAATTATAATATAAGCTATAATAATTAATGAGATAGTCTAATCAACATAAAGATTATAGGGCAGAGTATAGAATATTTGGTACTGTCCTATTTCTGAGGATTTAAAGGTAGGTAGACAATGCAGTAGAGCAGCAGGTAATGCGAGCAGAATGCTTGGTTGTATAAGGAGAGGTATTAGCAGTAGAAAGAGGGAAGAGCTCATGCCGTTGTACAGATCACTGGTGAGACCTCACTCGGAGTATTGTGTACAGTACTGGAGACCGGATCTCCAGAAGGATATAGATATGTTGGAGAAAGTGCAGAGAAGGGCTACTAAAATGGTTTATGGATTACAAAATAAACCTTACCAGGACAGGTTAAAGGATCTTAACCTATATAGCCTGGAAAAAAGACGGGACAGGGGGGGATATGATAGAAACATTTAAATACTTAAAGGGAATCAACAAAGTAAAGGAAGAAAGTTTATTTAAAAGGAGAAATAAAACCGCAACAAGAGGACACGAGCATAAACTAGAGGGGCAAAGGTTTAATGGTAACATCAGAAAATATTACTTTACGGAAAGGGTAGTGGACGCATGGAATAGCCTCCCAGTGGAAGTGGTAGATGTTAATACAGTAAAGTCATTTAAGCAAGCATGGGATAGGCATAATGCCAAGCTAGATATAGGATAAGGGCAAGTACTAAAGGAGAGTACTCAGAGGTTGGGCAGACTGCATGGGCCTTCTGGTTCTTATCTGCCGTCACTTTCTATGTTTCTATGTTTCTATGTTATGTAACTAATAAACCTCCGTTTATAACCAAAACTAACACGTGGTGGAGTGGAGCGGGCCAGTCTTTCAAAGAAGGCCTAAAAGGCATTTAGCAGAAGATGCTCTGCACTAGAGTTTTCCAAATCACATTTAAAGAAAGAATGCATACTATAGACTATAAATATAACACATAATGTACAATTAAAAGATACATGAAAGGTTGTGGTATTGGCCTAAAACATTTAAATCAGAGTAGCCCAGGGTGATTAGCACCTGCCCCCCTTGCCTGCCCTCTCCTGCACTTTTTTCTTTTTTGAGAGCCCAAGGCCGCGCTCTTCTGTCTTCTACAACCGTGCGTTATCTAGTGAAGAAGGTGATCAGTAATCCAAAACCGTGGGAGCCACAGTGGAGCCAAGTCCCCAATCTTTGTCTTCTGGAGCTGCACTCCCTGAAGCAATATGCAGCCCCTTCCTTCCCACCTAGGCAGAAGCCCTGGGTTGGCCGGATCTTCTAGGATCTCCCCGAGGGATCCTTGCTAGGGGACGTCATAACACCCTGGGCTCTCAGACACAATTCCGAGTCTTAAGGTCAAGCTTTCACTCTCTCACTGGTACTTATTTGATCTTAGCCAAAAGACAGAGAAGCCCTCTCCTGCACTTTATGACACTTAAACATAGCAGCCATAGGACATTTCTCTGTGGGTCATCTCCATAAGGTCCTGACCAGATTAAAATATCAGCATGTAATATTGGGGAGAGGCAAATATATATTTTCAGAGGGCTTTGATTTTGGTGTCTGTTTTTTTATGTTCACTCTATCATTTCTTTTAATTATACTACTACTGATTTGACAATCTCTAAATGTTGTAATCTGAAAACATTTTTTAGAATATAACTAATGGGGTCAACTTCAAAATGCAATTTAGCCAAACATAAGCAGATTAAATGGTAAATGTATTGAGATTCCCCCTGTGTTCACATATAATTTTATTTTAATTTGTAAGAAAGTTATAGGTAACAAAGAACAAAATAAACATAGTTCAGACAGTTTCTAGAACTTATGTAAAAATAATAAAAACATATTACCTTTAGACTGTGGGTTAACTTTAGATAAAGACAAAAAGAGTACAGGTACTATGTGTGTCACTACTGAAAATGTAGCTGGATAGAGTATTAATTCAGGTTGCATGGAAGTATCAGGACCTTATTAAACTCTAATTCCAAATACAATGTTGCAAAGAGTTAAACTATATTTAAGAGGCTTCTTTACTCATTAAAGGTCACCTGACTTTGTTTTATATATATATATATATATATATATATATATATATATATGTATATGTGTGCCAATCAACAGTAAAATGTCAAAATGTCACAAAATCAACAGCATGACCTAGAAGTAGAGATAATTAAGAAGAAAAGGCTGCACTTCTGAAATGTTCAGCAACAAACTATGATAATTAATTATACATTTTGTATTATTTTGTAACTTCAGGCAAATGCAAAACCAGCAGGAAACAAATCACAATGGGGTTTATTTCTTGATATCTAGTCAGGCAGTAAAACAGATGTAGAACAGATGTGGTCTCATCTGCCTTGTAACTATAACACCACTGCAATAATCTTTTTTTTTATAATTATATGCTTTAGAGCTTATAACTGCCTTCTAGAGATCTATTATGCACAGTTGGTCTTTTCTAAGTTTTGATAATTAAGTCTGGTTGTATTTATGAAATGTATGCAGTATCAAATCTTCTTTAATGCATTTTGATCTAGATTTTAATATTTATTTTAAATTAGTCATGCCTGTTTTCGTAAACATAGCCATTTTCTTGTCATTACGGTGTAATTAACAGTGATTTATGATATTATGTATTATGTTTTGTTTTAGAATTTCGCAGTAATGTACTAGTAGTTACATTTTATAGTATAGAGTTGAGACACTGACCAGCTATATAATTAATTGATAATTATTATTTATAATATTTCTGCTTATAAAGCATTAATATGTTAGAAGTAATTTTTCAGCCATATGAAATATTGGGGAGATCTGGAAACATAATGTTGTGGTGATATCACCTCAAATTTTCTGAATATTTACCCTTTAGTTCATGAACTAAACATTTCTTCTATATCTCCCAATATTTTATCATGTGACTTTTAGTAGAAGGCCATTAGAAGAATATACTTTGTAAATGTATTTACCGTATTTATCGTATAACACACTTTTATAACTAAAATAAGAAGCGGAAACCCTACCTGCGTGTTATACGCCGATAAATCCTAGAGCTGCACGATTTGCAGCCGCGTCTCCCTCTCTTCCGGTCCGGGCAGGGGTGCGTGGTATGTGCCGATATATACGCTAATTAATATTATGCGGGCACAAGAGTCCACAAGACCTAGAGCAGAACTTACTGTCAACGAATATGAAGATGTGCCCAGAAGTGTCGTAAAAGCCTTTTTGAATTATTGACAGGGCCCCTCTGCTCACATTAATTACATTAATATGTAATGTAATTTATATATATATATATATATATATTTATATATATACAATTACTTGGCAAAATGTGCAGCATCTGGCCACACTAATTCATCTATGCACTAATTCATAAGTTTGCTGGAAGAGACGCAGCTTTTCTGCGTTGACACAGCCGCTGTTCCTTTTCTGCACAACACCTCCTTGTTGCTAAAATTTGACTTTTGGAATAGCTTTAGATGGAACTCAATCTGTGCAAGTATCTCGCCATACATTTAGTTTTGTAATACTGTATATCTGCAAAAAGTCAAATATGTAGAGAGGTAGCTTCCATTGTTATTTTGTAAGATTATTATTACTATCATTATTATTTGATGTGGCATCTGGTATCTTTCATGCATCATGACATTTTTACTCAATAATCACTTTGGCTGGAAAGCAAGTTCCAGATGGTAGCAACATTTAAATGTGAATTCGTCTCTGCAGTTTGGGGGGAAATTTGCGTTATAGTTTTCCAAAGATCTCCAGAACTTACATATTTAATAATATAAAATTTATTCCACTATTTTCACAAAATTGCTTGGCTGTTTGCATTTGATTTTGATTCCTAATGCCCTGAGAACATGTTTTTGGGTGTGCAATTCTGCATAAATGTACTTGCACATGTATGTCTACAGTAGAACTCATTCACACTCATTCATTCCTGGGCTTGGTCGGCATAATTATTCATCTCCATTAACGTAACACTCCATTGCTGTTAAGTTACTGATAGGTATTGATTGTTTTAGGCAGCCATTATGGTGGGTGAGGGAAACAGAGAAAAACTTTAGCACAGGATATGCTAGTTTTTCTACACCTTGCTACCTTTTGTGAAGGTTTCACTCAAGCCACTAATGTCCCTGTGCCGACTTCCACTTCCAGAAGTGTATCTGACATCAGTGTCCGTGAGCCTCCGACCCTGCCGCAAACACCAAAAGCACTATTTACGAGTCTGTACAATAGTCCTATACTTTAAATGTGTCCAAAACAATTACACTGTTTGAAAAGGTAAAAGTGCCTGCTTTGATGAACTAGTAAAATATACTAGTATATTATTTAATACTAGTTTAAACTAGTATTATATGACACATGCTCTAATGTACCTGTGCATGCTTCCAGTCAAAACTTTGAAAGCATATACACACGTCATGCTAATTTCTTATGTTATTTTCCTGCACAACATGACAGGCTTCTGGATAAGGCCGTATTTTCAGTAGGCCCACATATGGGTGTTTTAAAAATTAAAAAATGCTTTTTCAATGAAACCATCTGCTATGTGGCCATCTGTCTTTAAATGTGTCTGTTCATAAACAAGCATAAGCACAAAAAAGCATGTATTTCTTATTCATTCCGTTTAGTTTTCACATGTTCGGATCATTTACCATCAACTTCCAACACAAACATATTCACGTGACTATGAAAGAGTGTCAGGGAGAAGCAAACCAAGAAAAACAAGAGTCTGCAATAGACTTCCTCTAGTGACAAGATAAAGAGTGGCTTCAAAATTATAAATAATGGTCTCAGAATAACCAAGATTTGATTTGATTGTTGTATTAAACAGAAGGGAAATTCAAATGATCCAAACTTCTTCCACTTGACAATGTTATACATTCATCAGACCTGGATTTAAAAACATAGAATTTTAAAGGCAGATAAGAACCATTCAGCCCTTCTAGTCGGTCTGTTTTTTCTCTTCTGTAAAGACTTAAGCCGTAACCTTGGTCAAATGTTACATTTAGGATAGCTTTATACCTTTTCGATGAGTGTTTAAATTCCCTCACTGTATAAACCCTTACCGCTTGTGCTAAAACCGTAAGCTTTAGTAAAATGTATTTTGATTTATTGTAATTTACTCTTTTCTGTTCGTCTGTTGTAATTCTGTGGCCTGTATCTACATCACAACAAGTGATCTAGGCACTTTAAGTACACAATGGAGTTATGTATAAAAGAGGATTAGGTACGGGAGATAGGGACAGAGAAATGTAATTAGGACCCTCTAAGAAGTTAGGGACACATATTGTCACAGTGCCATATTTTCAACAATATTTTCTGGCTTCTCAAGAAACTTATTTAGGGACATTGAGATCTACAAAAAAAAACGTCTTAACCTGCATATGCCTTTCAGGTGGATGTACTTGTGTGATTCTTTACCCAAATTAAACCAAATGCACATATCGCAAATAGATCAATGTTTAAATACACCTCTGCATACAGCATATTGTTATAGCAATTCAATTTAAGTCATTTACCCTTGGTCAAGATGCAATATACTTAAGATCTGATCGGGTTTGTTGAGCCCTGGTATAAAGCTATGCTATCTCAATGTCATACCAACACAATTTGTAATAGGTTTTATTATGTTATAAAAAATAAATCTCATATTTTATGTATTTATATAAATTCTAGTGAACACTTTATTTTATGTTAAAAGGCAATCTGTTATATATTTGTAGCATTAAAACTCCAAGGTCGGCAAACCTGCTGCCTTTTAGGACATATAATGACCATTAAATTAAGTGATTAAGTGATATTGAGAAAATGTATTATGTAGTATCCTTCAAACCACCATTCCTTTAATAAGTTTAATAATGGTTAAATTGTCATTAGAAAGAGATGTTCCTTTCTGTTAATTAACCATGTGACTTTTCTGTGTTGAAGCTCTACTTAAAACAGGTTGTTGATCTCATTGTGTGTTTCATCCAATTATGAACATCATCCAATGCCTCTTTAGCGTTCCTATATATACAGTAGACCTGCCACTCATCCAAGGTATGTGCTTGGCTATTTTTTATTCTAATTTATTCTAATTAAGTGATATGATATTATCTATATATGGGGGTATTAATATTCCCAAGTAAGTAATTATTTGTGAATCACATTTGAGTGGGTGTGTTTGGAACATATCATTCAGTGCAAATAATACATATATCATCCACATATAAAATGATCTTGAATCCTTTAGATCCAATCTTAATGTCATGAATGTCCCTTGAGGTTCTAACCATAGTCACCTATGGTTAAAAAGAAAGGACATATAAAAGAGGGCATAAAGGACAGCCCTGTCTTGTTCTATTTGTTATTCTAAAGGGCTCTGAAATTAAGCCTGCATAGCTTAAACTGGATGGTATAATGCCAAAATGGATTTAAATATTGGACCATTGAATCCAATCTTAAGAACTGTTTCAAAATAGCTCCAATCTGTGTCTAATGTAACTGCTGATATCCCTTAAGATTTTATGATTGATACTAAATCAATAACATAAAGTATATTATATGATCCATCTATACCAGGAATAAAGCCAACCTGATTTTATTAAATGAAATCACTAATACATATTCTCAATCTTTCAGCAATATGTTTTGCAAATATCTCTGTATCGCAAATTATCAATGATATAAGTTTGCTATATAGGCATGATTTACCACTTAAGCAAGAATTCTGCCTTTCTTGATAAGAATTCTGTATAGTGATGTATACAGAAAACTGTATAGATTACTAGTGCTATTTATGACAACATTTTGGAACACCACAGCTGTGCCAATTTTTCAACTCTTAGCTACATTTAAAGATCGAATTCATGGTCCAATTATTGTATAGTACTTTTGTGAATGCATATGCTTGTAAGATCCATAAAATTATTTTGCCATAGTTACTGAACACCTTACTTCTCCTACAGCCTGAATATTTTTAGTCATACTAGTGCTTCAATTACTTAGAACACTGGATGTAATTTGATAGCACAAGAGAACTGTCTAAAGGTAAAGAGAAAACTGAACATAATTTGTCACAAAGGATCAGACAAAAGAAAGGAGAAGGTAAAATGCAATATCTTGAACAAAAAGCTTCTTATAAAAAAGATAAAAAAATATTAAGCAATTTCTTTGTTGCAAACAAACTCCACCAAGGTCATATCTAGATTAGTAAACGTTTTTCAAGGCTTTAAGATGTTGGAACCCTGAGTGGATAATTAAAGTGGAGTTAACATTGTATAGGATTAATAATAAACTTGTATTGTTGTTTGGTCCCTGTGGAGTATAAAAATACATAGGAAAGGTAAAGGATAAAGTCAAAGAGAATTATATTTCCAGGCAGCATAAATCTATAATAGAAGACTTTTCTAAGGAGATATACATTTCTAAGGATATATATGATTTTAACATTTTAAGTGTATTTGATATATGGTATAATAAAAGTAAGTACAGTGAGTTGATTATATTAATTTTTCCTTTTTTTGGAGAACAAAAAGAATCTCCCTACAGCTAAACCAATACATTTAAAAAACAAATATATCCTTTCAACTACCGTTATATTTAACTATTAAATGGAAATAAGAAATTTGTAACAAGAACGTAATTTAGCCTGGTGTTTTTCCGTTTCTACAGGATCCAACGAAGAAGTACTAAAGAAAGTTGACATGATATAATAATGCATTCATTTTTAATATTTTATTATGTTATGTTTGATACTTCAAGACTGTGTGTTAATATTGACATCCCAGTGTAGGCTGCCTAGAGCTCTCACTCTTCTGGGTGAGTGGTTTCATGAGGACATAGGGCTAGCCAAGTGTGTAGTGCCAAAGTAGGAGGGCCAGAATGGCGATGATGGGGCTGCCCTGGCACTTTAAGACCAGCGGCTTCCCGATGACTTAAGTATGGTCGACGACTGTATATACGAAGCCACACGCTACATTTTTATGCTCACTGGGTGTTCTGTCAGGCATAACAAACAAGTGTATTATTAACCAAAGTGTGAAACATATTCTTAATATCATTAAGTTGATGTTATCATTCATAATTTTACCATTTCAGTGTTCTTATTAATTTGTTTAAAGCTCTTTCTTTTTTATATGATAGAACCTTTACTTGATGATTAACATTATGGAATTTAAGGATTATAGAGGATTTGCTTTTTTCAATAAGCAGATGATATCAACGTGTAATTTTCTGCAGTACTGACAAGTCATCCAAATGGTGTTTTTTCCTGCTCTTTTTAAACATCTGTCATACTGAGAAATTGAACACATTTTCTTTACCGAGAATCATTGATAGAATTATTTTAATGTTTGAAAAGCATTTTTGTACATCTTGAAGGCACATAAATAGACATTTGATGGGCATTAAACATTCAGTTGGTACAATGACATAATGACAAGCCATGTGAAAAAGGCAGACCCGCTGCTCTAGTGGAAGAGATGATAATTTGTTAAATTGTGGTTCCAATGTACTTTTAAATTACCAAATATAAACGAATGTACTTTATTTGATTTATGAATTTTCGCTTTGAAAAAATTCTGGTGCACAATGTTCAGTCAAAGTTTTGCATTCAAAAATTAAATTAAATCACTATAGTTAAGTAGTGAATGAATCTGAACAATTACTAATTGACTCTCAGAGGTCGCTTTTACAGAAGAAATCCCTTGAGGTGTTGAAAGCCCCACTGAAACTGGGATATATTGCAACCCAGTATCTAACACATTTTTCAAAACCTCCCATAGTAAAAAATTACATTATCAAAAATTCAGCAAAACAAAGAATGGGTGTTTCACCAATTTAATTGTTCCCATACAATTTTATAATCCATTGGATAAAAATCCGTAGATATAACACTTTTTAACATTTTATTCCACTGAACAAATGTTATTGGTTATTTCAATTTTAATTGGGAACATTTGTGGCAGTTAACTTGCAGACAGCTAATTATTAATTTACTGAGTTCCAAAGGTAACCACCCAATACCACTTGACAAGGTCAACCCACACAACAGCTTGTCTTGCATAGAGATTTTAGTTATTTATGCCTTAATGGAATTAAGCACTTTTGTTTCAAGCAGAAATGAAGGACGACACCCTATTCTTTAAACCTCTGAAAGATAAGACCATCGTTGGTAAACGTTGAAGAACATTGATCTATATTATGACTTAAAGTAGGACCATCAGTGCCATAAAACTGAAAGTATTATTCAATTTATCATGCAAAATAAAGTTTCTATTAGAAAAATATGGCTTATGGCAGATTAGGTCTAGTCTGTCTAGTGGAAGTCTGTGGTGACGATGGCTCAAATGGACTAAATTATGCTAGTTGATGACTCAATCTATGAGGCAAAATAGTGATGATGTCGAGAGGCAGCTATGAGACCTGGAAAAGAGACTACATTATAGCAAAAAAATAATAGTGTAGACGATAGACTGCACACATAATTCCTAGGTTCCCCTTCTCATTTTTTTAAATTAAATATTTAAATAAGTTATGGAAATATAATGAAATAAATAATCTGTGAGTTGTTTCCTGCTAACGAACATCCTGTGGAAAAGAAATCTCAAAAGCTTGGCTCATTTGCTAGCACTGTAATTGAGAATATCTGGCTTTGACTTATAACTGCAGAGATCTTAAGGGTTACCACTATTATCCATGATTTATTTATCTTTGCACAGACCTATTATGGTTAGAAAATGCTTAATCCTTTTTAAATTAGCTTATTATGTTTAATAAATCGGAAAGGTATTCTTTTGAGGTAAACATAAGTAAATTTCCTTTTTTATATGTTATATTTTCACCCATACATGAACAACTTTCTGGGGGGTTTTAGATAAATTCTCTTTATGTTTTACTTTTGGTGTTTTGGATTTGAGTATTCTGCTTTGGATTAGACAGTTTAAATTATTTATTTACAATGCCTGTTGATGTCCAACAAGGCTTTTTTGAAAGGAAAGACCACAATAATTTCTTCTTTAGACACATTTAGTCAATTTTGTATGGATCTTTTATTATCTGTGAATGTGCTTTTTTATGCAATGTTGCAAGGCATCCAGAAAAAAAATATATAAATTTTTAGCAACGTTTCCTCCTAAAACTATCCATGTAGAATATCTTCTTGCAATATGTCCCTTTTACAATGATTGTAGAAAATCAAATACCTCCTAATAAATTAAGTATAATAAAGTTAAGACTTTAAGACACATGGAAATGATTATATGCAGTAACTATCAATCTCTTAATGTATTTTAGCAAATAATAAAACCAGTTAATCGGAAACACCTGGCTACTAATAACGTTATTTTAAGTTACATATACAATGATAATTTTGATGTAATTAAATACCCCCAACCGAGCAGTGTTTATGCGTCAATCATCAACTACATGATATTGATTTTCTAAAAGAAAAAAAAAATCCAAATGGAAATAGCAAAAAGAAACATTTAGCTTAAATGTTTAATTTGCGTATAGATGGGGCAGGAAACCAGACACTTGCCCATGTAAGGGCTATAAAGCTCCTCAAATATTCCCAGCTGAGGGAATAATGTGTTAATTTTGTTTTCAAATCCTTCCTTCAGCCTTGTCTCTTAATTACAGTTCTTCAGGCCAGAATCTTCCAGCTGCCGCCACTGCCAGGGATAAGCAAATCAACTGTGTAAGGCACTTATCAAGATGTATTCAGAGCAGAAAATGAACTCCGGAAATAGAAATCCTATTAGACTAAAAGTTCGTTGCTCATTGCGTTCATTTTGGAGTTATTTTCTATCGGTTATATTATCAATAAATTGCTATACTTAGACCAGTGGGAATTTCATAGCAATTCATAAAAACACATCAGGCGCTGTTACAAGTCTGTGCACACGATTTAAGTAATGTAATATAAGGACAGTGAAACAAATTGGAAACAGTCTTTTTATAAGAAAATGATCAAATTCTTTAAAGATAACCTTTTTCCCCCCCAACATTTTTTATTTCCACTGAATGAAATTTTACTGACTTATTAAGAAAAGATGTAGCAGTTCACAAAGTGACAAAGATAACCACCCAACCAAGGTGAATCCAAACAGCAGCTTTTCTGGCAGGGATATTTTAGTTATTTATGCCTTGGTGGAATTAAATGTTTCTGTACGCAAGGACACACAGGGACGCAGCGTACTGCTTTCTACGGTTTCGTTTCCCAGTATCCCAGTGAAGTGTGACAAGGGAAGGTGGCATTTGGTCCCAATCAGAGTAGGCCCTCCTCATCTTAAACAGATACATAATACTGTTAAATATTTACCCACAAAATGTATTATTTTTATGTTTGAATACATAGCCTGGCAACTGATATAAATACTTAAATGCAATCCTGATGATGTAAAATATTGTAAAAACGCATGCAATTTTGCACAGTAAAACCAAAGACAATCTGTTTGAGTCACTGAGGCTAGAAATGACTCACGCAATTTGCCAAATGCCTAACAACCATACGAAGATCCTTTAACCTTTAAAAATGCTCGGATTCCTGACTTTTCTTTGTACAGTAGTTTGTCACTGGCTTTAAGGAAAATGTTAAGGAGATTTAAAATGTCCACTTCAGTTTTAAAGGTCAGTTGTCCAAACTGGTATTTAATAGTTTTTGTGTTCAAGAAGTTAAGTCAGAACCTTCAGAAAACGTTTTCTACCACATGCCAGTAAGTTTCTGCATTGTTATTTATCGCAATGGCGTACTGTGAAAAAAATTACATTTTTAGAAATATGCTGTTTATTGTATTATTAACCATCACAATATTATTTCCACAATTTACTCTTATGAAATTTAGGTACCTATGAAAGGGGTGAGGGGAAGACAGGGGGCCCTGGCATATGTGTGTATGTCCACATTAGCCAATGTTGCTGGTTTCTCTGGCGGTTTGGTCATGATTAACTAGTTTTTTTCCCCAGTCTCAAGGTTTGCCTGCTTTAAACACCATGAGACTATGAGGAAAATGTCCCCTTCCCTTACTTTTAACCCCTTAAGGACAATGGACGGCCCCTAAACCCATTGAAAAAAATGCATTTTGAGCCTGTACATGTAGGGGCTTTGTCATTAAGGGGTTAAATTAACTTTTTTTATCCACTACAATAAAAAAAGCGTGTGTCACAATGATATTTTTTTTCCTTCTTTTTTCTCTTAAAGAAATTAACATAATTAAATCGCAATGAGGCTTCAAGATAAAAAAGAACCTATATATTATTTAGGGCCAACCCTTCTACAAGAAACAGACCTGCATAATGTGGTCATCATCCCACTATAACTGAAGGATTCCTCGCCATTCAGCAAATAACCCACAGTGTATGTCTTGGATTATAACTAATTTCAGTCTTTAGCATTTAAAGAACATTTTGCATTTCAACACCAATAACTACCCATGTTTACCCCCGCAGATCTTTAACGTTGTTGGGTTCCAACAGAGTAATTAGTTATTAGTATAGGTGCTGCTTTATGACTCTTCTGGTTTTACTGCAATATAACTAAAATGTTCCTAAATTCTACACGGACCTTTCTACTACTTGAAAGCCACCTGTTTATCTAAATATTTGTTATTTTAGTAATCCCATCACATATATTATAAATAAGCCAAATTATTATCATGTCTGATAAAAGCACAGAACATGTAATGTGGTACTTGGAATAACTTATGGTAAGCAATTGTTCAAAATAATTAATAGAATAGAAAGCCTTTAAAATTCACTTGGCTGATGTTAAATTATATATTCATCAGAGAGCCAAAGCTAAAAGGTGCCTGGAACCCTACCTGCTAAAGCTTTGAGTCAATGATTCTATCCAATCAATTAGATGGTCAGCAATTCTGTAGATGTCAGATCTAATTAATCACTTATAAATCTACCTGCTTAGGAAAGTTTTTCATTCTTCCGTGATGCTTAATGATATATCAGCTATAAAATACAAGTTCAAGAGAGAATTGATCAAAGTTGGCTCATCACTACTTCTATAGTACAGTGGGGCAGACCTCTAATGTAAGGATAACATTTTGGAATAACTCTAAAACATTTGAACAATTTGCGGTATTTTATAAAGTGCCCCTGTTATATATTTTAACAAAAATATAACCTAAACAGAACAAAGTGTTAACATAAATATGAACCGGCAACAAAATGTAACACAATCTCATTTAATGTATGGCAAGCTAGCTCAATTTACTTTGAGTAAAGACAATAGTTCAGTTCCGTGGGCAGTAACCTTTAGCAGTATGTGGAGTCGCTAAATAACAGTTATTGGTGGTACTGAAAAAGACTGATAACTGAGGACCATGAAAATTGTAATTTACAACAATTAATAGTGATGCATTATTTCAGTAGCAATTATTCCACAAAGTACAATTCTGTTTCAGTACACGTCAATTAACATTTGAAAGAGAACTTTGTATGAATAAAAAAGAACTGTCTTTTAATTAAATGGTTTGCATAAAATAATTTAAATTTTTTATTAAATGAACTAAGGCCTGTATTTCACATGCTTCAAATAAAGACTTTTATCATTTTGCACCAGAGATGGTATTTTCCTTAATGTAATGTTTGACGGTTTAATTCTACCATTACCCCTTCATATAACAATAATGATAGAGTATTAAATGTTGATTGCATACAAAAAATATGTGGAGTCTTACATATTACCACTGATCATAATTTTTACATCCGATCCTAAATTCTAGGTCTGTTGTATTCCCAAAAGTGTGCCATGACCCACAGGGGGTGGGTCCCCTCAGAATTCTATTTACAAAAAAATGAAAATGTCCTATAAAAGAGGGGAATTGTAATCAATACAGTGATTAATGAAGGATAATGTCACACTAACACCTGGTCAATTAAGAATACTCTGCGGGAAACTCTTTTCTTAGCTTTATTACCAAACTTTGCATTTTTGTCTTTATGAAATGCTGCAAAGAGCAGATGTGCATAATACCATATAATTCCTAAAGCACATAGCAAAAGAAAACCCAAAACAAGGACGACAATTGCAATTTTGGGGCCAATGTCAGAGGCTTTGCTTTTCATCTTTTGGGGGGCCTTTGGAATTAAAATACAGCCACCAATGTGTCAAGATCAGGAGGTGTTTAACTACAGGCCACAAACAGACCAGGTTTTAGATGAGTTACTCAGTTTAATCACACTTGAGCTACCAGTGCTCATGCCTGGAGTATCCAGAAGAACCTAGCCTGGTTTTGGCCCTTGAGGCTACACACAAACTAGAGGTTAAAATTGGTAAGACTTTGGAGATGGGATGAGTTTGCCCAAAACCATTCCCACAATGGTGGCAACTCAACTGGTTTGGTCCATTAATGGAGCAGTTGTTTCTCTGTTTACTGTGTGCGTTATTTTTTGTACTATCTTTACAAAATGTCATATAAAACAAATAAAAAAACCCAACATGCATAGAATCCATAAGTAAGCTCCAGCACTCTATGTAAGTATGAATCCTTACTGATAAGTCTCTTGCCTTTGATTGAGTGTGTGAAGAAATATACAATTCTGTTATATTGTTGATAAGAGGTACTGTATGAAATATGAACGTTTACTTTAAAAGAGGAAAGATAGCATTGTTTGAAAATCAATCCTATTAACATTGCTCCTGGCATTGGAACAAGCCCAGCTTCTGTGACTGAGAGAAACTGATTTTTCACAATCTAAAACATCAATAAAGGCAACATTCCAGCAGAGTTGCTCTTAATAAATCCCCAAGGTGTCATTAATATTTCGTCCGGGTACTTAGATGTGCATGGGATACACAGCCTTGTAATAAAATCACTGATATTAGACAAGAAATTAAAGGTAGATAGAATTGCTGAATTAGAGCATAGAGTGTTTGAAGTTACTTGTATAGATACTGAGTTTCTTAGTTCACATAATGCTTTAAAAGAAATTGCTAGACTCCAAAATAAGCTTTTAGAACTTGAAGACCATTCAACAAGAAATGGTCATCGTATTCGTGGCATCTCTGAGAATTTGTTTGCATATCTCCTCAATGATGTTATACTGTTAGACACAGAATACCGAAGACCAGGAGTCCCTACAGACAAACCAGAAGATGTGCTAACTAGAATATATTCTTAACGCTTAAAGAAAGAAAAGGGATTTTTTGCTAAATTAGAGTTATAAATGGATCTGTCACCTTGTGCTATCCAGAAACGGAGAGCGTTTGCTCTTTTTACATCAATATTAAGAAAACACGCTATAAGGAACAGATGGGGCTTTCCAGGTAAAATCTTTCTATTTGTGAATGGAGCCACTTCTACTATCTCTTCTTTGGAGGAAGGTCAAATGCTTCCCTTCCCTGGAAATGGAAGCTCACTGTAAGACTGTATTTTTGTACGGAAATATTTTTGGGCTTTAAAAACATTAGTATATAACCATTATATAAATATGATCTCTAAGTGGGCAGGTAACGTTTTAAAGAAAGAAACTAAGCAAAGCTTAGTGACTTCCCTTTGTTTCTACACAAGGAAACATTCGTTACAAAATATTAAGACAATATTTGTATTATTGGTCCCCTCCAAATGTATCTCATCTCTTTCCGTTGTAGGCAAGTTATGTTGTTTCTCTTATAATAAGTATGTTTTTTCTCTTGCCCTAGATAGTCAGAGGGCTGATGACCACACACCCTATTCAACAGGGCGAAATGCGTTGCAGACAATTACGAAGCTGATTAATTTGATTATTTTAATTATTTGTATTTTGTGGACTTATTTTGGTCTATTTGTCTGCCTAGACCTTATAACATGGAAGGTTTTTGCTGCAGGATTTAAATGTAAGATATTTTATATGTAATAAATCCTTTTTACTACATCCATATATGACCTATATGGTTTGTACTATACATACATGTATTTATTTCTTTTTTCTTTTCATCCAAATGATTGGAGTTTGATTACTACACCTTCATATATTAATATATTTTTGTCTACTTTTGGGAATACTTACCAAGCACATGAATCACTATTTTTGGTTACTATGTACCCTATGTATTTTTTGTGAGAAGGAAACACAAAGATTCACAGTGCAGCCGGTGGAGGGTTAAGCGTCTGGTATCTTATCACCCTATTCAAAGTGTTAAATGTGTTGAGGGTTTAAATTTCCACCGCAAGCGATAATTAGCCTTTGAAGAAGCCAGAAGAGCGAAGGCTCAGATTTTATTTTTCCACGAAACACATTTTGCAAAAGATAAATTACCTACGTTTAATATCAAAAATGTTCCCATAACTTTTCATTCTAAGTAAGTCTACATTTTCTTTAGTAATTAAATTTCTGTAATCATACATTCATCAGTAATTGATGGTAATGGGAGATATGTTATTATACTTTTTAATATTAATCAAGAAGATTTTATGTCAGTTATCATGTTTATGCAAATTATATAAAGATTCAAGAAATTCAGAAGGGAAGAATAAGAATTTAATCTAGCCATGGATCCCTCTTTACTTAACTCAC
This sequence comes from Spea multiplicata, assembly GCA_009364415.1. NCBI lineage: Eukaryota > Metazoa > Chordata > Amphibia > Anura > Pelobatidae > Spea > Spea multiplicata. The sequence goes on from VKOC01047205.1 coordinate 78,249, forward strand.
AATGTAGAAATCAACAACAGTGGTTGGGTGATCGGGCCCAGGACTTTTAGAGAGTCACGTTGCTGGGGCCTGCTACTGGCAAGCAGGCTGCTGTCAGCTGGCGCGAGGGTGCAAGGCAACGAGTCCTTCCTCGGTCAGTCACAGTGTACATTATCAAGCAATGTGACTTACATATGGATTCACAAAACACTTACAAAAGCAGTTGAGCAATAATGTGCAAATAGTACAATGTAATCAACGCACTCTGAAGTACTTCAATGAAGTTACATATAATGAGACAAGAATAAATAAATAGTGTTCTTGTATGTCCTCAATGCATTTCCCCACACTTTGGCTTCATCGGGAGGAAGAATGCAATAGTTACTTGATCCCCAAATCACTCTTGTACACATCTTGTACACAGATTTCATGTATATGAACATACATACATACATACGGTAGTAAGCGGTAAGCATTCACTACATATAAGTACACATTACTATCCCCCACCACAATACTATTTGATACAATGTATATACACTGTACATATCACTTTAATGTTTTGTTTTCATTGTATTTGTATGTATCTAGATTGTAAGCTTGCGAGCAGGGCTCTCTCCACCAAATGTATCAGTTTGTCTTAGTCTGTCAATTCTTGTCTTGTCATATCCCTTGAATTTATGTATTGTATTAAGCGCTGCATAAACTGTTGGCGCTATATAAATAAAAGATAATAATAATAATATTGTTTACATGCTTTATAAGCATATACACACTTTAATATATATTAAACTATGTTACACTGTGTGTGCAAACTACTTTAAGTACAAATGGACTTCTGTATAGCAGGAGATGTGCACTTGGGCTACATATAATTGTTCCTGGTGTGGCAGCCTTTAAAATGACAGCTTTTTCATATATGTTATTACAGCTTCAAAAAAGTTCAAATTTCATTCATCTTGGGAAGCGTAATAGAATATTGGACAGATTGCTTAGGCTCCCGATCTTTATGAGAGGACTGTCTTTATCAACAGGTGACAATATTATCACAAATTATCTTACTCAATACTCTTACTCAATTACAAATATAGCCACCAATGTGTCATGAGCAGGAGGTGTTTATCTACAGGCCTCAAGAGCCACAAACATACCAGGTTTTCGATGAGTTACTCAGTTTAATCATGCTTGAGTATCCAGAAAATCTAGCCAGGTTTTGGCCCTTGAGGCTTCAACTTTCCCACAACTTGGTCTATGATAAATGTAAGTATTTATACCCTGACTGGATCCTTTCTCCTTCTGTGAGGTCCTATGTAGTTTCCAAAATATAATACTGTATATAATATTGATAATTCTCCATCCGACCGACTCACCTACAATTACTGCTAGTAAGAAAGTGAATAGTTAACATTGTCAGACACTTATCTTGGAGAAGAACTATTAATTCCTTGTAAATCTGTAAAACCGGAACTCCCTCATTTTGCTGTCAGTAATGTGAACCTAAGTGGAAATGCTGCAGAGTTTTCAACCGGACATAACTGTTAATTGTTACTGGCAACTCAGAAAATGATTCATTCAATGGGAGCCAAACAGCGACCTTAACTATGCTGTAACGGAAATTCAGACAACTTGATTTTTCGTAAATTTTCCTAAAAAAAATCACCTTGCTCATCTGATCTGAGGTTCAAAATGTCAGGTGCATGAAATAAAATAATTTATAATGCATTGTGCCAGCATTCCTTTTCACACAGATTACATTAACCCTTTCAAGCCCGGGACGTACCTGGTACTTCTGGGTCACGGGTCACCGGCAGACCGGGACGTACCAGGTACGTCACTGCTTTTAGCGATCAGTAGCAGCCACCCCCCCTCAATTCCGTGCACGTGATCGCTTTGCAGCGAATCACGATCACGGAATTTAAATATTTAAAAAAATACTGCGGTCTTCAAGTGAAGACGCAGTATGCAAACGGCGGTCCGGAAGGGGTTAAAATGCAGTACGTAAGACTAGCTAAACCGGGACAAATTACTTGGTAGATAAACAGTAGAAAATAATATGATAAGCTCACATAGGATAGATGAGCTGCTGTGGCACCCAAAACAGTTCCAACCCCATGCGCAGCTTGATTTGATAACATCAGACCTATCGATAGAATTATGGGATGAAGCTGATGCCCAGATTTATCTAAACTAGGATACACACCATTCAGAAACCCTATACCAATCTCCACTATGGTTGGAGAAGTAGATATGAAGAATTGGCAAGCTATTCATGGTAAATAATTTATTCAGTTCATCAGCCAAAAAAAGGGGTGACTAATAAACAATTTGTTATTTGTTTACAAGTACATAATCGTATATCCTCTCATTCAGATCTTCTTCAAAGAGGCAGTCACCCCTCTTCCATCAACGAGGAACTCATTAACAAGAAAATTGTATTTCAATGGTACTGAATCCCAGACAACTTACATTGTATGTTTCCAGCGATACCCAGTGGCGTCTCCAGCTTTCATATTTAGGGGGGGCACATGGGGGCCAGGGCAAAGTAGGGGGGCATTAATAATAATGGTACATATACACTATATATATATATATACACACACACACACGTTAGACATGCATTTTTAACTACATAATATGTATTTATCTCTTTGAAGTAAAGACCGTGATTGAAATATGATTTCAAAATAACAGCTAAACAGGCAGTTATTTTTCATTCTTTAATATTAGCCCCTGCTGACAATATATATAAATATAAGACCCTGCTGCCGATATATAGAAGTATTATACCCTGCTTCCGATATATATTGATATTTGAGCCCGCTGCCAATATATCTATGAATATTAGCCCCTAGTGCCAATATATATTATTAGCCCCTACTGCCGATATATATATAAATACTAGACCCTGCTGCCGAGATATATTAATATTAGCCCCTGCTGCCGATATATATTAATATTAGCCCCTGCTTCCGATATATATATATAGTATTTGTCCCTGCTGCCAATATATATATATAAATTTGCCCCTGCAGCCAATATATAAATATTAGACCCTGCTGCCAATATATTTTATAGTGAAAAAATTGGACCCTACCCAAGCATTTCCTTGGGCCCGCTCCACGCTCCCTTGCATGCAATCACTCCCTCCGCTACCACACCAAATAAAAAAAAATATTTGCCACACTGACTGCAGATCAGGGGAAGACCATGAGAATCAGTCCTGCACCGTGACATTGAGAGGTCCTCTCTCTGTAATCATGTAATCATCCCCAGAGTCCCTTTGTCCCCTCATTCACTAAACCATACCACTCTTACTTACACCCTGTAGTTCAAGTATAGATCACATGGAAACAACACATGCAACTGAATGAGATTAAAAAAACTTGTATTTGCAGGTATACATAAATAATGTATGGAAACATAGCATTGCAGGTATAAACCAACAGAATACACAAACCCAGCATTGCAGGTATATATCAACTGTAAATCACATGTAAACTCAGCACTGAAGGTATAGATCAAATAAACAATACATGGAAACAGCACTCCAGGTATAGATCAACTGAATAAGACATACAAATCCTATATTTGCAGGTAAACATAAATAAGGTATGGAAATATAGCCAATACAGATGAACAGAATGACCCAAAACCCAGCTTTGCAGGTATAAATCAATTGGAAATTACATATAAACTCTGCATTAAAGGTATAGATAAAACCCATTAAATTACAGGCATAGATCACATGCCAAAGCCAGCCCTGGTGTCCACACTGCCCACATAGAACCTGACCAGCACCCAAATTACACATTGTGTCAACTTTGTCCCCAAACAGCTGAACGTACATGTTTGTCACATAAACACACTATCTGTGCCATCTTTGTCCCCATTGCCTAAACACCCTGCTTATACCATCTGCTTTTTTGACAAATCAATAATACACCTATGATTCAAACACTTTTACAGTCACTCACTAATTCACACAATCATTTATTCTTTCACACAAATTATTTACACATATTCATTAATGCATCCACACATTAATCCATTCATTCTCTCTCTCATTCTGACTCTTTATTTCAATATTCATCCTACCCTTCTTTCTCCCTATATAACCCCTCTCCCTCCCTCCCTACCACCTCGCCCTCCTTATCTACCCTAACTACCCCCTCTCCCTCCCAATCAATCATATCTACCCCCCCTCTTCCTCCCAATCAATCCTATCT